>JABFQM010000756.1:0-29283 GCA_022816865.1 Zelostemma sp. ZL-2020
GTAGCGTCCACAAGATGTTAACAAAAACTGTCTCCAAGAAGTTACGGTAACGTCTTGAAGACAGTTTTTGTTAACATCTTGTAGACGTAGCGGCCACCTGAATAAGCGGCCATTTGAACGTCTTCAAGATGACTCGAAGACGTGACTGCGTAGTATCGCAACGTCTTCAAGACGTACGCTCATTTTCGTGATAACGCGATTTAGACGTCTTGTAGACGGTCGTGTGTTGTTTGGGTAGGATTTCCACAATTTTTTCTTACGGGTAAACACTTAATTCCAGAATGGCGAAACGCCGCTACATCTGGCTTGCAGAGGTTGCAGAAAGGACGTGGTGCATAATTTAATAGTCTTCGTGAAGGAGAAGAAAGGGCCGGAAGTAGCTACAGCTTACGTGAATAGCTTAACGTTTGAGGGTGCTAGTGCCTTACACTACGCCGCTCAAATCGAACCGTCCGTCGTTGTTGCACCCGGCGACGATCGTGCCGTAGTACGCGCTCTTTTGGAAGGCGGCGCCGACGTCTCGATGCAGACCAAACAAGCCCAAGAATCTGCCTTTCATTATTGCGCTTTGGCGGGTAACAACGAGGTTCTATCCGAGATAATAAGCCACATGAACGCAACAGATGTACAAAAAGCTCTAAATAGGCAAAGCGCGGTTGGTTGGACGCCGTTGTTGATTGCGGCTCATAAAGGTCACATGGAACTCGTGACCAATTTGCTCGCCAACCACGCCAGAGTGGACGTCTTTGATTTGGAAGGTCGCTCGGCTCTTCATCTGGCCGCGGAACACGGTTATCTTCAAGTTTGCGACGCTCTGTTGGCGAACAAAGCGTTCATCAACTCCAAATCTCGAGTGGGTCGAACGGCTTTGCACTTGGCTGCGATGAACGGTTATACTCATCTCGTGCGGTTCCTCATTCAAGATCATAGCGCGGCAATCGATGTGCTGACCCTTCGGAAACAAACACCCCTTCACCTGGCAGCGGGCGCGGGCCAGTTGGAAGTTTGTAAACTTTTGCTGGAACTCGGAGCTAGCATAGATGCAACCGATGACCAAGGCCAGAAGCCCATTCATGCCGCTGCCATGAATAATTACCCCGAGGTCGCGCAGCTCTTTCTTCAGAAACATCCCAGCCTTGTAATGGCGTGTACCAAAGACGGCAACACGTGCGCTCACATCGCGGCTATGCAGGGCAGCGTTCGCGTGATCGAAGAGCTGATGAAGTTCGATCGCCAGGGCGTGATTACAGCGAGAAACAAGCTGACCGACGCTTCCCCGCTGCAACTGGCGGCCGAAGGTGGACATGCCGAGGTCGTCAAGGCTTTGGTCCGCGCCGGAGCCTCTTGCGCGGAAGAAAATCGAGGGGGTTTCACGGCGGTGCATCTTGCCGCTCAGCATGGACATGGTCAAGTTTTGGAGGTCATGCGGTCTTCACAATCGCTCAGAATTTCTAGCAAGAAGTTGGGCGTTACCGCTCTTCACGTCGCAGCGTATTTTGGCCAGGCTGGTGAGTTCGTTGATTGCATACTTAAAGAAAACATTTGGATTTTGTAAATGGAACGATAGTTTTGATGAACTGTTCCTTAATGGTATTTGCGGGAGTCAAAAAGGAATCGCATTTTTGTCATGAAAATGTATTTCGTGCTTAAAATTACGGTGACCTTGGAGTTTTCATAAGTTTTACTTTTTGCTCATATTTTTTTTCGCGCCTCACACGAGTAGAGCCAATTTAATAACTTTTTTCTTACTTCATTCCTACACACCTGAATTATTTTGAGCGGTTACGCAGATCGTAATGATGTTATAAAAGTTATTACCATTACAGTGCAAATTACGAAACAAGATCGAGATAGAATCAATGATAAGTTTAAAATGTAGGGAAACTTTGAAGAATGTGTAATTCGGTTGTCGCTCAACATACAAAGACGTTGTGTCAAATGTATTAAATTTTCGCGTGACTACGTAATTGACTAAGAGTGGCTATATATTAAACACGAATGTTTCTGTACCCTTGATTTCTCGTGCTTTGTACGCATCACGCGAAATACTTATTTTCAGATTGTCAAAACCAAAATACAAGTGCTCATTTCAGTGAATTTAAAAGGTGTGCCACATTAGTTCAACATGAGGAACGAAAAAATGCAAATTCCAGGCAACTTCGTGTCGATCAATACCGAGATTCTAGTCTTCTCAGATTGTTCTTTTTCAAATTTCTGTAGAATGGTTTACATTATTATTTTAAGAAGAACGAATAATGATTGTATGATCGAAATTGGTAAAAGAATCAAGTTGTTTAGAATACATAAACTATGTAAAGATTAAAGAGACATTAAATCTTATCAAGAAGTACTAGACCTTGTGTCAAGGTCCTGTATGATTATACGTTGATCGGAAGTTTCAGTGGCTATTCAAAGTAAAGCATTACGAAATCTCAGATCTGAATACTGTAAGCTCATTTCATGTGCAAACACAAATAAACCATGCATGTACGTATGACTCCGGAAAGGTTGAAGTCGCTATGTTTCGCGGAGCCACGTGCAATGCGAGGACACAATAATTTCGTAGTTAAAGTAGAAGGTCATAATTCAGTAATCTTTTTGTAATATACTCATACCGTGATATGAAAAATTTTATTGATTCACATCAGAAGCACATGGAAGGCGATAAGATTTCGATATTGAAAACATCGATAAACAACGATTAATTTTGTCCTAGACACCGTTAGAGAACTACTGGCCCATGTTCCTGGAACTGTCAAGTCCGATGCTCCCACTGGAGGGACTCTCGTGGGTGAACTGGGAGCCGAATCAGGAATGACACCTCTTCATTATGCCTCGTACTCCGGGAACGAAAATGTCGTGCGACTGCTTCTCAATTCCGCGGGAGTTCAGGTAAACAAAAGAACGGGAAAGAAAAAAGTTGTTCTGAAAGGAAAACTCACGTGAAAAAATTCTGCTCTTTTTTTAAAACCGGGAACATTATCATTCAGGTTGTTCAATGTTGCAGGTGGACGCAGCTACGACAGAGAATGGTTTCAATCCCTTGCATTTAGCATGTTTTGGAGGCCACATCACAGTAGTCGGACTCTTACTGAGCAGATCGGCGGAACTGTTGCACAGTCACGATCGTTATGGGAAAACAGGCTTGCATATCGCAGCAACGCACGGCCATTATCAGATGGTCGAGGTTCTGCTCGGTCAAGGCGCAGAAATAAACGCAACAGACAAAAATGGCTGGACGCCGCTGCATTGTGCTGCTCGGGCAGGATACTTGGACGTCGTGAAGCTTTTGGTGGAAAGTGGGGCTTCGCCAAAAAGCGAGACCAATCTTGGTAGCGCTCCAATTTGGTTTGCTGCGTCCGAAGGTCACAACGATGTTCTACATTACCTCATGGAGAAAGAACATGACACTTACGCGTTGATGGAAGACAAACGGGTAAAGCATGACAATTTTTTTACAAGTCAAGCTGCAAAAAAAAACTACTGGTCAGATAAGCAAGATTTATTCACGGAACAAAATGTTCGAATGTTGATATTCGAAATCGTCTGTAAAATGAACAAATAAATTCGGCCCTAACGTTCCGGAATCACGCGAAGAAGTCACTATGGCGATAAAATTGAACACAAAACATTCGACATAGTTAAATAAACATGAAAACTGAGTGTAATGCTTATCCAGCAACTCCAAATGCCTCATAGTCATGCCACTTTCCGCGATTCAAACCCAATCAATTCGATAATTCTGTCTTCATTTATCTTGCACATTTCGGACGACTGAAATAAGACAACGATATATATTGACGGGCCGTAGCGGGAATGCGAAAAAACATTCGAATCGAACATCGTTAACATTTCTCAACAGCCATTCAAACTTTAAATTCATTACATACCGCATTAACATTATTTTATCTACTAAAATACTTGCATTTTTGTTCCTAGTTTGTTTACAACATGATGGTGTGCAGTAAAAGTCACAACAACAGACCAATCGAAGAGTTCGTGTTAGTTTCGCCAGCTCCAGTCGACACGGCGGCGAAATTATCAAACATATACATGAAACTTTCGGAGAAGGAAAAAGAGAGGGCGAAGGATTTGATAGCCGCAGGCAAACAATGCGAGGCCATGGCAACCGAATTGCTGGCTCTGGCAGCCGGGGCCGATTCTGCGGGGAAAATTCTGACCTCGATGGACCGGAGAAACGTGGAATTTTTGGACGTGCTTATAGAAAACGAGCAGAAAGAGGTGATTGCTCACACGGTAGTGCAGCGATATTTGCAAGAACTTTGGCAAGGGAGCTTGAACTGGAACGCATTTCGCATGATGTTACTTTTCATTGCCTTCCTCGTTTGTCCCCCGGTCTGGGTGGTTTTTGCGTTGCCACTCGGGCACAAGTACAACCACGTTCCAATCATCAAATTTATGTCTTACCTCACTTCCCACATTTATCTCATGGTCTTTCTTCTCCTCGTGGGGATAACGCCGATTTACCCCGTGGTAAGGGCGAGCCTTCTGCCCTACTGGTACGAGTGGTGCCTCCTGGTAATGTTATCCGGTCTGCTGTTGTTCGAACTGACCAATCCTTGCGACAAAACTGGACTCGGCTGGATAAAACTGGCGGTGCTCTTGTTCGGCGTGTTTGGAGTCGCGTGCCATTTGATGGGTTTCGTCATCGTTCATCGACCGTACTGGCCGACGTTGCTGTACATACGGAATCAACTCTTCGCTCTGAGCTTTTTGTTAGCTTGCGTGCAAATTCTCGACTTTTTATCCTTCCATCATTTGTTCGGGCCCTGGGCCATAATCATTGGTAACCTCATGAAGGATTTGGCACGATTCCTTGCGGTACTGGCCATTTTCGTTTTTGGCTTCTCCATGCATTTCGTCGCGTTGAATCAGGCCTTCAAAAATCAGACGCCTCTGGAGGCGAGGCAAGAAGATAGGAAAAGAAAGACCGCCTTTTCCGATGGTGAGTTTATTCAGAACTTTGCACTCGCGCGGACACTTTTGAATAAGTTCCGCGTCGCTTTTACGTGGTACGCGCCGAAAAGCGCGCACCACAGATTTTGCTTTTGGTTTATGAGCATAGACGTCGCAAAAAATTCTTTTCCAAATTAACGAGTTTGTTTTCATTCAAATGAATTGATAAAAAATATATGTTACCAAATGAAGTGGATTTTTTGTTGACGCTATACTTGGTATTTTTCAACCTAATATATTATATTCGTAGTATTTTGAAAACATTTGGAATTAGTAATTAGTTGTCGTAGTGTAATACATTGAAAAATCTATTTTACATATTGTCATGTCCGAATTCAGAAATCTGCATAAAATGTCTGGGACGTATCTTAGTAATTCTCTCTACAGTAAATAAGTGATTAATTTTTTTCGTGATCTGACAGCAATACACTTTTACATCTCTTCAACGCCAGAATAATGAGCATTATTATTCATTAACAAAATGTAAAAATAATTCTTGTTTAACGTGTCACTTTATTACATCGCAATTTCTTTATCAAAATAGTGCCATTTTGATAACGATTTAGGATTTTTGATAGCAAAATAGCATAAGAATAATCGTAGTATTGCTTCCGGTAATATCACATTTCACGCTACGTTTTACCAATTTTTCTAAAATGTCTAAATGGCTCGATCAACGTCATTTCATATGTAAATATCTAAAGTATACGTATGGAAAAATGTATCGAAGAAATAACATGATCACTTCAGAAGTCGATGTGTTACGCGATATTTATAATGTAATTGTGTAATGCACATATTGAAATTCATTGAAATGATAGATGTTTCGGACAATTATACGGAGTGGATAACGAAGTCTCCTCCGCAAGTACCGCAGCGTCGCTTTGGACGCTACAAGAAAAAAAATGATGGTTGTGACGATAACACCCGTGGTTGTAAGTTAAATCGGCTGACGATTGAATGGTTTTTGGTTTTGAACGCAGGAGATGCCCTTCAATGTTACCCTGTCTGCATTTGCATTTTGGTCAGTGTACGCGTGTCTGTTGCCTGCTCAAATTGTTGCCTAATTTATTGAAAAAGAAGGAACGTTCGAGAAGAAGTTCAAGAATCACATGTTTTTTCACCACGTTCTTGAAGAAGTTTGAGCGAGAACGGCTTTTTTTCACAGAATGCAAATCATTCGGACGTCGAAAACAGTTTTTACCCGTGTACTTGAAATGTATTTTTGCCAATTAATCGTGTCGTTTTCCGAGAATGGAATAAAAATGAGGAATAAGTCTTCTCGAAAAATCGTAGTTATAGAACATGTTTCGTACAGTTTAACACGCAAGCGCATGAAAGATGAAGGCGCGACACAAAAACTCGAAGCGGTTTTTTCGCGACGCAATTTTTTACGTTTGAATTTTGTGTTCATTTTTGAAGAGCGAAGTTTTGTTCCACGTCTGGAAGAGGCTCGACGACGGCCAGTGCACAATCGTATTTTTATGCACACTGCAATTTGTCTGTTGCGTATCGGCGTGAATAATCGGGGAGGTATTTTTTCTTGGTATCGCAAATGCATGCAAATGTTTGACAACGTTGCAGTCAGGCTGGAATTAAAGAGGCTACGAAAGGCAGCAGTAACTTCTTGAAACGTTTTGGGAAACTCTCAAGAAGAGAAGACGCAACGAAGTGATGCATGCCGCTCTCTACGTGGAAGATGAAACGAATGGTCACGTATCTTTGAGCCAAAATGTCGCACTGAATATCTGAACATCAAAGTTGACAACTGATTGCGAACGGTACTTGCACTGTCAATGCAATGAATGACCGAGAACATCGCAAAATCAACGTGAGAAACACTGCTCCACGAAAAGTTCGAATTTCAAAGCCGAGTGCATCCGTACGATGGTGAATGAAAGTCACGTCAGTGTTTGCACGATATCACGAAGCTCGGCTCTCATGCTCATCAGTGTAAGAAAGCAAAACACAAGCAAACGGTGGAACGAGTTAAGCCTTGCATTACGAAGCCCGAGCATGATCACTGTCAATAGCATGAGCATGTTGGTCCTTTCACGCGTAGTGAGTCCAGTTAGATACCTTAGCAAAACACCTTTCTCTAAAAAAAGAAAAAAAAACGAAAACAGTTGCCTCGAATTCCAGTGAAGATGAATCCCGTACTTGCCTTCGAGTACCTCTTCTTCGCTGTCTTTGTTCAAACAACCCACAGTGAGCTCAAGGTTGAAACTATGCAACCAGAGTGGACTTCGGTCCTCTTCAAATTGGCCTTCGGCGTGTACATGTTGGTCTCGGTTGTAGTCCTCATTAACTTGCTTATTGCTATGATGAGCGACACCTATCAACGAATTCAGGCCCAGTCGGACATTGAATGGAAGTACGGCCTAAGCAAATTGATTCGCTCGATGCATCGGTAAGAAATCTTTTCATTCGTCTGCGAGTACACAAACTCCGAAGAGTTGGATTTCGTGAAGGGTGGACTCG
This sequence comes from Zelostemma sp. ZL-2020, assembly GCA_022816865.1. Taxonomy (NCBI): domain Eukaryota; kingdom Metazoa; phylum Arthropoda; class Insecta; order Hymenoptera; family Platygastridae; genus Zelostemma; species Zelostemma sp. ZL-2020. Next base: position 7,459 of record JABFQM010000756.1, read on the forward strand.
ATTTTTTCCCGAAGTTATAGAAAATGGAAATCGTTCATAGAAATTTGAAATACTTACGTTCAAAGCCGATCTAAGGTGTACATAAATAAATTACCCCACGACCGGACTAAAGTTTTTAAAGGTGCCTATCACAGTGTCCATATTTTCAATTGAAAAAAAAATGAGCAAGAAAAATTAAATGTTAAAAAAATATATGGAAATTCTGTTTGTCGGCACGCAGTTCAAATTCGTACGAAAGGTTCTAATTTCCATGGCTCCATGAAAAATCGGCTGCACATTTGACGAATTTTGCCCCTGAAACAAGTAGTCCAAGCCGCGATCGCGTGTTCCAGAACCACAACAGCTCCATCGCCTTTGAACTTATTGACCACGTGGATCGTTTATATCATCAAATTCTGTAAACAACGTGCGGCGAGAAAGAAGCGTCCATCTTTCGCGCATATGATGGGCCTACAACATGGGCGATTGTCGCCGAGGTCAAAGATGGGTGCGAAGTGGTTGTCGAAAGTGAAAAAGGGTCAAGTGAGGCCAAAAGATGGCATGGGTTTGTCAGTAGTGCATCTTAGTCCTCTCGGCAGTCAATTGTCCTTCAACAGTGCGACCAGAATTGAAAGTGTAGTAGATTGGGAGTCGATAAGAAAAAAGTATTTAATTTTAACTGGCCATGAGCCTGAAAAGGAACCGGAAAAAGCGGAAAAGGATAACGAAGAAGATGATGAAGATGAGAATGGTCCGACTGCTTCGAACGCTTCTACGGTTCCTGTAACAGCGTCGACACCGCCGATATAAGACTATTTCAATGAAATAAAGACCCTGAATTTAACGTTTTCGATCGTTTTTTTTTTCAATTCTCCAATTATTATTTTGCATCCAAGTGCAACAGAGAATTGGCGTGGGCAATTGAAACTTTAGAGAGAGAAAGTTGAAAAAAAAACGAGAATTTTCCGCAACCTTTTTTATCGAGTTAGAATCAGTGTAAGTAAACATTCTGTTGTTCGGGGATTGCGTCACGTGCAGCAAGAAAAATGTCGAGTTGAAAGCCGCCATTTATAGCAGAATAATCAACCCTTTATCGAACAAATTTGACTGCTGTTGTACATGAATTGGTTTTCTTGCGAAGAATTGTGACTTTTCAAGGCGACACTTTCCTTCGCGCACTCGTATGAAATGATCAAACACAATCAGCATGTTTCACGGTGTACGTTATCAAACCATGCCTGTTAACATCCGCATCGACATTCATCTCCATGGCACGAAAAATCGCAGACAAAACATGATTAATCTTGTATCTGCATGCGTCCATTTCCTGAAATACAAAGAGCGTCATTGTATAGTCTTTGAAACAAATGTGAGGAAATATAGTGATTAGATACAACGAAATAGAAACAATAGTCTTTGAATGGCACTTATATACCGATAGAATAGGCTTCTAGGATTTTTTGTTTAAAGAATTTTCATGTTAGATCATGAAAGAGTTTGCGTTGGATAGAAAACACTTTCGAAAGAGATTTCGTGGCTCGTGTTTCCAGTCAGAATGGATCCAGTGCTGGCTGTTGAGCTTCTTTTCTTCGCTATCTTTGGGCAGACCACTCACGAGCAGTTCAAGGTAGAGAAGGAGCAGCCCCAATGGACGACGGCTCTCTTCAAGGTGGCTTTTGGGATTTACATGTTGGTATCAGTCGTTGTACTCATAAACCTCCTGATTGCCATGATGAGCGATACCTATCAAAGAATACAAGCCCAATCCGACGTTGAGTGGAAATTCGGCTTGTCGAAGCTGATAAGAAACATGGAAAGGTAGTTTTTTCATTAAAGCTCTTAAAAAATAATGATTAGTTCGATTCGGAATAAACTTTAGATTTCTATCCAAAAAATTCCTGACAAACCGGGACGAAATGTTTCATATAATACGATCATTACGGGGGATCGTCACTGCCAATACGGGGGATCGTCAAAATACAAAATACAGAATAAATGAATCGAATTGTTTTTCTACATATTTCCTTAGACTTATTCGTTTTGCATGTAAATAATACATTAAATGTGAAAAAATTATAATATTTCTTTGACTTGCAAAAGAATTATTCGAAATTTTGTAGCTCCGAAACTGGTGACGATAACTATTATATTATATGAAAAACTTTTTCCCGAGAAAATAGAATTCTAATTATTGATGTTTTATTCATTGCTAATAATTTTGATTGAAATTGGTTTGATGCAACAGGACGACAACGGCACCTAGTCCATTGAACCTTTTAACCTCGTGGAGCGTGTATCTTTGTAAGCTCGCTCAGAAGCGACTGAAGAAGAAGGAACGCCCGTCATTGGCACACTTGATGGGAATCGGTTCGTCGGGCCGACTGTCCCCTCGATCAAAGATGGGAGCAAAGTGGTTGACAAAAATCAAAAAGACGAGCCAAATCGCGCACAAAGACAGCGTCGCACTGTCCGTAGCGCACTTGAGTCCCTTGGGTAGTCAATTGTCCTTCAGCCACGTCGTTAGGATCGATAACGTCGTCGACTGGGACGTCGTACGGAAAAAGTATCGCGCTCTCGTCGGCGAATCTGTCGAGAAACCCATGGAAGAGGAGAAGGAGGTTCCGGAAGGTGACCCGCTCGCGGCTTTCGAAGAGCCATCAACGTACGTCAGTGGGAAAGACACAAATCCGTTGTTAAAGTTTTGAGAAAAAAAAAGGGACTAATTGCTTTGGAAAATTTCTATATCACTCGTAATTAACATCCCTTTCTGTATAGAGAATTTTTTAAATCGTAATAAACACATCAAAATAAGTTACTTAGAAAACACATACTAATTATTTCATGTTCCTTGTTTTTTTAACGATATGGACGTTTTAGTAGCGACCAGGAAATACTTGCCTGATTATGAGCATTCCGAGAAACGTGTTACGGTTAGTTTATTACGATATTGTTTTTTGATGATTGTTGTAATGTAGATAAAAGAGCGTAGAACGTATATTGGTATTTAGCATAATGCACACATCAATAATGCGATGTTAATGACGATTCGTATGAAGCAGATGCAGTGGTTGAGAGTATAGTAGTAAGTGAATGACGCTTTTTTAGTAGATTCACTATACACGCAAATCGCAGGACTTTTGCCTGCTCGGGATCAAGACGCTTGAGACTTTTTCAGCCCCTACCATACCCCCACTGCCGTACCTTCGTTAGGGGAAATGTGCATCATTGGCCTGTGCATATTTCATATTTCACGCGTTCCGTATTCAATGTGAACGGATGGGAGGGAGTAGTCGATGGCAAAAGAACTAAGAGGAACTAGGCAAAAGTCTCGAAGGCAAAAGTCCTGCGATTTGAGTGTAGGCCATCCTTCGTGTAAGGCAAAAACGATTGATTTTAGCCAGTACGCATGCATCATCGGAGACGAAAGTCATTATTTCTTCGACTCACGTAATTGTATCGCCAATGTAAGTTGGTTTGTATATTATCAATGCAATGGTGTATTTTGTGGCATGAAAAAACACCTTTATCCCTCGGAAAAGTTTTCAAACAATCCTTAGTTAGTCAGACGATATTCATAGGCATGTAAAAATCCATCGTAGTGGTACCATTGAAAAAAAAAAACAGTAACTGTAAAAACTGATAATTCTGAATAGGAAAACAGTCGGATCGACGAGTTGGAAGCGAAGCATTTGTAAATTTATTGACTCGATTATTACAGTGTCGGTGGATCCGATGGACATCAACGAAAAACTTTTCTTCGCCATTTTCGGTCAGAAGGATACTGACGATTTTGCCGTTTCCGTGAAATTGAAACTACAGCCGATCTGGACACTGAATCTGTTTAAGGTAACAGACTCGTCAATTATCGAGGTCAAGAAATATTGAATCTTTTGTTTCATCTGTTCTTTCCGAACAGATCTCGTTTTCCCTCTACATGCTGGTCTCGGTAATCGTGCTGATAAATCTCCTCGTTGCTATGATGAGCGATACGTATCAGAGGATTTCATCTCAGAGCGAGATCGAATGGAAATATGGATTGTCTAAGCTCATCCGCAATATGCAGAAGTGAGTTATTTTTATTAGTCTTCTCATAGTTGAAAATTCTTCAAACGTAGCGATAACTTAATTTATTGTTTCAAGTATTCGGCACCTGATTTAGTTCCAATTTCCATAATTTCTTATTGAGATTTTCAATTCATTCTTATTCGTATATTATATTCTTCTAAACCAATGACAAATTTATTTGGATCGATCATTATTCAGTTTATGATATTATACTTCATTTTATTATTATGAAACCGGAATTGAAACTGAAACCGAAATCGTTTTATTTTTGTAATCGAAACCAAAACCCGAAAAGTTATACAGTGGCTAGAAAGAAACCAATAATCGAAACCGAAATAAACGATTTCGGTTTTGAACCGGGTTCAAAACGGTTTTCAAACATGTCATATAATTGAAAACATTTCATAATACACACACATTTAGTCATTTAAAAAGAAAGGATTACATTTATGTATTATCTATTTTCTCGTTTACATATAAAATGCGTTGCAGCTGCATGCTATTCTGAAAGTCGCTATTCTAAATGTCTTTTAGTGTTATAAGTACAAGAAAATACCAATGTACTGACGTAAACAAATTATTACGGGTTCAAGATGCTATAACGTTCAGTCTTTCCGAATTAGATCGTTCTTGTCAAATTTTCTGACATTGTACCTAGAAGCAGTTATTTTTCATCCCTGAAGTCTGAGAATCATTCCAATAATTTTAAGTGGTTCCTGTGAAAATTCTATACATACAATTTGATGTTTGCAAGTATTACAAGTGTCACGTGCGAAAGATAATCCATCCCGAAAATATTACGAATGATAATATTCTGACAATTTTGAATTACTCTATCGCAAAGAATTCGAAAAAGTGTGGAAAAGTGAAAACCGTGCAATTTCCATACCTTAGAAATTTATTAATTTTTTCTATATATGGAAATATCGGTTGAAAACCGATTGGAATTGATATCACGGGAACCGTTTAAAAATTGAACGTTGAAACTGAAACCAAAACTGAAAGCGAAACGAAATCTTAATAGCGAAAAAACCGAAATCGAATTCGAAACCCGTTATTTGTTTCAATTTCATTCCTTGTTATCGTTGGATTTGAATAAAAAAACGCGTACTACTTAGAATTTAATTGGGTGTTGTAGATAAAGATAAAAAATTTGCATTTTCGGTGCGTTTTATATTAATTCCAGAACAAAAACCGCACCTGTACCTTTGAATCTACTCACTACGTGGATAACGTATTTTTACAAAGCGTTTGAAGATTACCGCGCCAAGAAACAGCGCTTGAATGTCATGAAGGGTTTCACGAGTCACCGGGAATCCGTAAAACGTTCCTTTTCACACGTGAGCATTTTTCAAATGAAAAAGAATTTCGAACATCATTTTCATCAGGCGGAATAATTTAATGAAAAGTTTAGACCGGAATCGCCTTTTGTTTTTGTAAAACGAGCTTCTTTATTTAGGACATCGCCAAGACTTTAATTGCGAACGGATTCAAGGACAGCATAGGCTTTTCACGGCTTCGATCGAGTCCTATGGGGAGTCAGTTATCTGTACGAAATGTACCGACCATTGATATTATTGTCGACTGGAATCTCGTCAGAAGAAAATACGGCATGCTATTCGGAGGCGAGATCATCAAATCTGCGGAAGGAAACTCACCGACGGTGGTCGACGTTCTTTAAAGCAAACAAATTTTCAATTGTTTCACCGTAGAATAAGTATAATGCTTAAAATAAATATGTAACGCTTTGTAATATTTGAAGAAAAATTTGTACCTGTTGAATTGCCTATAAAAGATACCTTATACACCGTTCATTGGTATATTTTATTCATATATTTTATTCAAATTTCTTCCGCGTCCAAAAAGAATTCAAATGACAAGTATTTTTAACCTTTTCTGACAATATTTCGTTATAATGAGACGATAAGTTTTATAAGCAACTTACTTCTACATTCATCTTCTATTCTATCATGTTCTGTTCTGCAACAAATGACACAGGTGTACAAACCGGAATGCAAATTTCCTCGGAAATAAGATTTAAAATGCGAGAGAATTGTGCGTGCCGAAAATATTATTTTGACGTTTGTTTGACAATTCGATCTGAACTTGGCTTTTTATCGATTCGCTGACAGTTCATAATTTTTCATTAAGTGTACAAATTATTTGATAAATTCAAGTTTTTCTTGTAAAATTATACTTTGAGCACAGATTGCCTTATTTTCGTGATGAATAATAGACAAAAATTATGCGTGAACTCCAAAAAAGCGTCGAAAATGTCTCCCGCGTCCAAAAAGAATTCAAATGACAAGTATTTTTAACCTTTTCTGACGATATTTCGATTTTTTTGTGGACGATAGTTTAATTTCTAATAAGTTATACTGAGACGATAAGTTTCATAATCAATTTACTTCTATTCGTCTTCTATTCTATCATGTCCAGTTCTGCAACAACAAATGACACAGGTGTACAAACCGCAATGCAAGTTTCGTCAGAAGTAAGTGAAACTACTTTTGTCACTAAGTTTGATATAAAAGGAATTATTGATATTTTTAGACACCGATTATCAATTCCGAATTTCCAAAACGTTTGTCTAATAGTAATTGGAAACAAGCGCCAAATAACAAAACGATTTCATACACTAAGCTACAATCCATTAAAATCACCACGAATGTAAAAGGTATTGAACAAGAATTTGCATTTTTTCAAAAATGAACATTAATTTTCAATGGGCACACCAAGGCACTTGATTTTTGTTTTGTTTTTTAAATTAAAATATGTTTGAAATCACTGACTTCAATACCGCATTAATAAAAGCTTTGAGAAATTGTAGATATTAATTGAAAATAAACTTTGCACTCATATTTTGTCAGCTGTGAAAAACAAGTGACTCGTTTTAAGTTCGGTGTGCCCGTTGAAAGATGAATGAAATCGTGAATGTCGTTCAAATGAATCTAGAAAAGACCTCGCAATTACGACTTGGTGAAGACCGAACAGAAAAAAAAAAAGCGGCGGCGCTGAATGCGGAGAGCGATATAACGGGAAAAGATAAAGAAATTTCTCTCTTGAAACACAAGGTGATATAATCATCAATAATTTATTATAAGAGGAGAAAAAAGTTAAATTGCACATTTTGCCTTTCGGATTTTCCGACATGAAGGTAAAAGAATTGGAGCTCAAAAATAAAAAGCAAGACCTCGCCCAAAAACAGGTGCAAAGCCAATACCAAAATGAGATTGAGAATTCTGAATTCATGTACCTCAAATTAGAGCAGAGAATGTTGGAAATCGAGGTTCGGGCCAAGTTATTTCTCAATATAATTTTACTCCTGTAAAAAAATATCTGATATGATTGCATTTTTTTCGGTAGAATTCATTGAAAAATCATGGACTCCGATGGACAAGTGATAAAAACATAAAAGATACCAATAATTCATCAGTCGTAAAGTGAGATAGTAAATTTTAGAGGTACTCGATCAGGTAAACTCGAATAATCGTGATGAATGTTAATTTGCAGTAATGACATAAATGGCTGTTACGAACAATTGATGTTAAATATTAAACAGTTAAACGTAGCTGCGGGGAAGGATGAAGTATATATACATCGCAGTGAGAACGGAGCGTGTTTCAAAGTACGTGCATTATGATGAACGTTACGTACAATTTCACATAGCTAATTGATTTCGGATGCCGGATGAAATGTAACATTTCACGTTACATTCGTTTTGCGTTTGACAAATAATGACAGCATTTCGGTGAACTAAATTTTGTATTGTTTTCCAAGAGCCCTGCTTGCCTGAGTCTAAAGTTTTTTAAAAACGGGCTCCTCGTCGGAAAAAGTAGACTTCGCCCTTATGAGAATTCTTCAACTAAGTCTTTCATCCGTGATATTTTGGACGGTTATTTCCCGTCCGAATTGCAAAAAGATTACCCGGACGGAGTACCTTTTAAGGTAATATTCATCGCAGCGTAAAACGTGCTTCCATGTAATCGAATAGTGCGCACCGAGAGGAAATTGCAAAGAGAGCAAAAAGGCTCTGAAATCTCGCAGAGGATGTTTGGTACCACAGACTTTTTTCAAAGCGTTCCTGGTTCTTTGATTTTTGTGTGTTTTTCAAGAATGATAAAACAGTACAACTTTGCAAGAATTTCGCTTTTTACGAGTATTCAGTTCATGGTGTATGGACGTGAAAAGTTTTTCGATAGTCAATGGAAAGTTAAATCTCAAAATTTTCTCTGTGGAAATGCGGAAGCTCGATTTATTATACTACGGTTTACAAACGTGTTTTCACGATCACAGGCAGTGAATTCAATTAAACACGCGTCACGCCACAGCATGCCACTTCAAACTTGATTTTCACTCGACTTTCACAATAAACACCAACCAAACATATCAAAATCCAAGCGAATATAATAATGAATTTCGATACTAGGTCGAAGACCATAGGAATGAAATTTACTCCAATAAAGGCTTCGAGCACTCTGGTCATGGATACCGACTTGGAAAATTTCCAGTGCGAGGGGAAAAGGTTAATTTCCGGAGAAATTCGAGTTTTGTAACCCCGGAATCAAACGGGCAAATTAAGAACCACGATGAATCTGCAAACGCATTACCTTCTTCTTCGTCTAAGAAATGGTTTTTCAAAGCTCGAGTTTAAAGAAGCATTGATATTTTTATAATTGTAGTAACGAAGCTAGAATCTATTTTAGGTCTTTAAGAGCCCAACTGAATACTTCAAAAACTCAGAAACGTTCGAGTGAATCGCGGAGTGACATATTGGCATTACATAATCACAGCTGTTCGAACGCCCATCTCCAATCTCATATTAACGCTGAAATTAGAATGAAGAATGCGAAACTCAAGGTGGCCCCATGAACTTGCTCATTTTTCTAATTAACTCGTTGTTTATTGGCGATTTTTTTGTCACAGAGACAAGAGATATTCGCAAAACATGAAAAATCTCCCGTGCATATTCAGAAAATGACGTTGGATACGAAAAATGTATCACCCAGAATTCCGAGTAGATTTAACTCGATAGCTGAATTGTCCTCGGAGCTGTATTCGAAGTAATCATCGCATTTCATAGTATTTTACCGTTAATGTACTTTTATTTATTTTCTTCAGCCGTTCCATAAAAAGTGAAACCACGCGATCGCGAGTTCGCTCTAGATCAGTCAACTTTTCGGACACAAAATTATGCTCGACTTCTCGTCCCTCAATGAAAGTCTCTTGTTCAAGCAGTCGTATCGATGTTATCAAGAGAGGATGTTTGAGTAGTCAAAGAGCGGTATTACATATTTGCTGCATTTAAAAATGACGCAAAAAAAACACGAACGTGATAAATTTGTATTGCAGTTGCCCCTTGTTTCTTATGTAAACGAACCGTCCGGTAAACCTGGCGAATTCCGACTAAAAATTCGATCTTTAAGTGGATGCATGTTTCACTTGGTCTGTGTGACATCAAATGATACGGTGCGTTCGCTTTACGACATTCTGAATAAAACGATGCCAAGAAACCGAAAGATGCAGTACAAAATTGTCATGAGTGGGCAAGTACATTAACGGATGAAATCAAAATTATCACAAAAATTATTTTCCATATCCGGCTTTCTGTTTCTATCATGAAAAACGTTTGCACGTTTAGATTTGCGACAAAAAAGCTGGAAAAGATGCACTTAACTTTACATGAGTATGGAATTTCGATGAATAGCGTTCTTCATCTGGTAAATGACTGAAAACAGTACAGTTGGAGTGGAAAGTTTTTGCGAAACGCGGATTACACCAGTATTATTTTTGATCACCACATTTTGAAGTATGGCAAAAGTTTTATTGTAACGTCATGAAAATGTTCTCGCATGTTTGCGTCGGAAAAAAACTTTTGGAAAAATTGGACAAGTTTTTTATTGCGATTGTTAGGAAATGTTGAATCTCTAATTCGAAAAGTTTATCGATTTCAACTCTGGTGATGCGGCTGTAAAAATGTACTCCTCAGAAATTAGGATGCCCTTAACTTGAATGAAAGAGAAAGCTTATTACAGCGGAATCTTTGCTACAGAAAAATGCCATTTCTTCATTAAACTGGGATTTATTATTGGGAAATTGAAAATATTTTCCGACAATGAAGAACATTCCAAAGAAGTTCTAAACTCGATTTCCTCATGAAAAATGTAATTTTGGAAGAAATGAAAATCTTTGAATTATTGAAACAGTAACGTCACTGGTATTCAACTTTCCTGAAAAGGATCGGACAGTGGAATCTATTCTTTTGAAATGAGGATGCGCCTAACTTAAAAGGAAGACAAAGCTCGTTCGGAACACAATACAGCGGAACTTTTGCTGAAGGAAAGATTAATTTTTTCACTAAACTGGTTTAATCAAGGTATCGAAAACATCTTTCCCGACAATGGAGAACTTCCTGAAGGATTTAAAAACTCGTTTTTCTCATGGAAAACGTGGTTTTGAGAGAAATGAAAATCTTTGAGCCATTGAAACAGTTATGTCACTGATATTCAACCTCTCTGGAAGAAATCTGACAGTGATTGATTGAACGTTGCATCAGTTTGGCAGAGAAACGTGATATTCGACTTCTAGTCATACTTGAACCAATTTCGCCTGCTGAAACAAGCTCTCCAATCTGCAAATAATAAAAATTTAGTTATCTCGTAACTTCGAATTCTGGATTACGAATGAAGTTGTAACAATTAAAGAGCATTTGCATTGTATTGAAATGGTTTATTTCAAATGATGAAGGGTTTTGAAAATTTCGGCGAATGATATTTGACAGTTCGCTCACAAACACTTTCAATTACATGAACACATTTTTAACATAAAGACATTTGAAATTAACGCCAGTCTCCGCTAACGAATGCTTTGATGAAACAATGAAAGCTTCAAACGGTGAATTTGTATCATACTGTTTTACGAACACGATTATTGAAATGACATCGATTTTACTTTCTTTGGTGACACAACGTTTCACTTCCCACGACATTTGATACGAATAAAACAAGTACGTTCCGGAAAATAATACCTCTAAATTTCGGAAAGTAACTTGAAATAAATAATTGCAGCTTTAGTTGTTTCGAAATGTAAATAATGAACACACTCTTACACTCTTTCATACATAGAAACTCACTTTTCGTAACCTTACAATAATCGCATGACAATCACAAGGTACTCAACGATGATTCGCAACAGGGATTGTGAAAAATAAGTTTCCAATTGCTTTTTCGATTTCATTTGATACAATTTTTGGCACAATTTATTTACGTATTGCGAAAAATTGGAAAAGTTATTTGAAGTTTCGCTTACTTTGTTTGGCCAATTTCATGATTTTTTTTCGTAAGCGAAATAATGGCAGTTATTGAGATATTCTTTTTAGAAAAAGAACCCATGAAAATGTTTAAGTCTAGTTTAGAGTTACCAAATGCTATTGTGAATATCGTTTGATTTGTGTCAAAATATGACTAGGGATTCTTATACAATTATACGACTATGTTTGTTATAATTACGTATGCATATTTCGATGATACGATTGTATTTAACATTAATTTTCAACAACTAACGATCCCGAGAGCGTTCAAAACTCCAAAGGAGTTTCGTTTGCAACTTTGGTAGAACGTTGATTAGGCGAATCTGCGAGAGAACGTGCCAATGAGCAACTCAACGGACTCTCATCAAAGCTTCGTTTCACATCGATTTAATGTTTCGTAAGAGCTCATTTAAGGTTTATGCTCATGATTGGAGAGTTCGGAAATGTAACTCTTTTGCATGGACGATAGATGTAAAGACCAACCTGGAGGTACTTTGGCATAATAATTGCAGTTTCAACCGCATTCTAAAGCGAAATTTCATTAGAGATTTGTACGCTATCGAGGAATATCTGTACAATTTTATATGTATCATTAGGTTTTTTAAATTTAAAATAGATTAAATAGGACGATAAATTTGGAAACGAAAAATTTCTGTTGAATATTGTTTCCGAAAGAGCGAAATGAAGTCAAAAATTTTATCATTGTTGTGTGCTATAGTCCCGAGATTTCCAACAACTCAACTTTATCACAGTTTTCCTTTTTATATTGTTTCAAGACACCATCGAATTTAGTTTGCTTATCATGTTTTACTGTATTAAAAAGCGTCTGATACTTTTAAGGAAAAAATTTTGGATTAACCAATGCACTTTTCGATTCATTTTGCCGAACATAAATTGAAAATGTTTAAAAGAATACCGGCACTTTCCAGATTGAAAAAATGGTTGATATTTTTCAATAAATTCTCAGATCTTGAATTACATCTTTACGCAAACAAAGACGAGAAAACCGAGGATGCAATGGATCAAAAACACATTTGCAAAATCAAAATGTGATCGTCATTCTTACGTACAAACTTCTTTTTCAGCTAAATTTTGTCCAATTCAGTTAGCTTTTTTGATGATTACATTTAATCTTACAACTTTCTCAATCATACAGGACGATATCTTTGACTGTCTCAGAAGAACGTCTTTCTTGCATACTCCAAATTCTCTATTTTGACCTTTCTTATGCTAACTTTTTACACAATGTACATTGACGTATCTATGTTCAGTCTAAATCACTGTACAGTGAATGAAGTTTCGTGTTACTCGCACGGTCTACCAATCAGGATAACGCTGTTTGCTACATGTCTTTTTTCTATCCGACTCTGCCAGTCATAAAAATTGTGTGCATTAATTTTTCATCAAGAGAAAGTAAGAAACGAAAAAAGGAAAAAAATGTGTTCTTCCAAAAGTCAAATCCATTACCAACTCATTTACCAATTTATCGGGAAAGAAAAATATTGCATGCGTTAGTTTCTACATTTTATCGTATGAAAGGTAAAAAACACCGCTGCACTTAAGCATATTGCGTTATTCTGAGAAGCATCTCGCAACTCGTCGGAAATACAAAATGGCAATTGACTAAATTTGGTTTTAACTTGCGTGTTTTTCTCTCGACGACGAACGTGGGATAAAAAGTGGCTTATGGCAGTGCCGTCTACGAAATTGGTCCGATCTGTTCGGTTTTTTGCTTTCGAATTTTCGTACATCAGAATTGCCTTCTGTTCTATCACAACGCAGCTTCGTTCGCTTTTCCCACGGGAATTTTCGGTCACGTCATCAATGTCACTTTATCTTCACTCTCCCCGATGCCCATTAGAACGTCTCATTAACGCGGCATTCAACTGGGCATCGCTCGAAGAATTTCGCCGACATTGCCGTTTCAGTGATTCCATTCCTCAAATGAGCTTCGCCTCGATTCCCAGATAGCAAAAATTCATCGCGATTTGTTCACAAATTTCAGATGTGTTGCATCGTCGCGGAGCATTTCTATAATTTGTACGCAAATTGCGCTCACTATTATCAATCTGTACAACGTTTATACAAAAAAGTGTTCATTGTGGCAAGCTCGGCTATCTGGGCTTTTTCGTGGGCTACAAACACGTTTCCTTGTTTTGATCGACGTTGATGACGACGACGGAGGGCTGTATCGGTTGCTCCTTGGGAGAAGGTACACCGGTCGGCACCTCCTCGAGTATTGGTCAAAGAGTCGTGGTCCTTGATACCGACGCCGACGGCGGAGGTGGCGGCGGAGGCGGCGGAGGCGGCGGAGAGATCACCACGTCGGGTTCGCCCGCCAGGTCGCAGTCGAACCTCCACAAAATGTTCTCAGCTTGGTCACCTCCTAGGAAAATATCAGAACAATCTACGTGCAATAATAAACGAACATGAAAACTACGGTAACTCGTTACATGTTTCGGAGAATTTTATTACAAGAGCGGAGAATATGTTTTATTACTCCGTTCGTTATATTCAAAGCTCCGGGCAATAAGCTTATTCTACACTGGTAAAAAGTATTGGCTTTTCGTACAATATTGAATATGTTATTCAATTGTGCAGTCTGAGTATTCTTTATAGTAGGTAACTGCAATGAAAAATAATATTCTCTAGGCGAATATTTGAGCATGAAATTAAAAATTTGTTTTCACCGTCATTAATTAGATCTGAAAACAAATGAAAAAAAATAAACTTTTTTCAAGTCCATACAACGAACAAACAAGTTCTCGAAGAATGAGCAGTGAGCTATGAAAATTACATAAAGTTCGCGAATAAAGATACACATGAAAAAACGTATATTAAAGCTTAATTTGAAAATGTTTCCTCTTTTGTTTGACGAATTTCATTTAGTGCGCGATCGTGCATTTCCAGAACGTTTCCACAGAAAATGGAATACGAAAAATAGTGAATTTGAAAACTGTAAGAAAAAAGAGAGAAACATTCACCTCGACCCAGCGCGATGCCGGTAGATTCTCGTCTCTGCCTTGGAACAGCTTGATGATGTTTGTGCGGGTGACTGTGACTGTGACTGTGGGAATGCGTGTGGCAGTGCATATGACGAGTGTGCGTCGGAGTGTTTCTGCATGACTGAGGCGGCTGTTGTTGGTGATGAGGATGAAGCCTGTGCTAGGTGTTCCCGCCACGATCCAGCGCTACTTGGTCGAAGCTCAAAGATTTCTTCATCTCCGTCATCGGTAACGCACCAGTCTCCTGCTGAATGTTTACATATGAGCCAAGTTAAACACTTTTCGTGATAAGTTCATGACTTTCATTTGTTATCGCACGGAAATTGAATTCGCAGTATGAATACAAGATGAAAAATGGCTGAGACTTATATTACTTTATCAGTTGGCGCAAGTTCTCCCCCAGCAAAAGTCGCGGTAACCTATTCAATTGAGAAGCTGTTGATTTGATTTTACGTTCACTTCTCAAATAATAATCTCGTATTTTAATATCTAAAGTTTGCCGAGACTTCTTTAAAGATTTTCACAAGTTTAAGGCGATGGGCTTTTGAAAAGTTCGATACTTTTAAGATTATAATCTTAGTGCTGACCAGAAAAATTTGTGTTCGAGAGTTTTGAACTCTACTTGCGTTGGTGTCAATATAAGATAGTTCTTGGGGACGAAAGTTTTAATAAATCCACGAGCTACGCTAACGATTCTCTCTTGCTGATTTTTGGCAAATAAATTGCAATACTAAAAAGCACAAATATTACGGTGAAAAGTATTTGCATTGTAAAATCGTGCGCTGACATACAACAAGCAGTGCGGTAGCGACAGAATTTTCAGGACAAAAAAGGCATGCATAGAATGTGAACAATACGAAATTGGAGAAACACACAAATTGTGTCATTCAATAAGGTAAACGTACCGCAGTAAGTTAGACAGCTCAAAATCAATCCGTAATTGTATATTCAACGTATTTTACATAGCTGTCCAACTGATACGTTTGCTTTAATTAAAAAGCTTGATTAAAAAGTGGGAAATTGGAATTTTTCCTCTTTCCGCAACGTTGCAATATACGTGTTTTGTAACAAAAATGCCGAATCGATCGTTATGTTTTTTATCGTAAAGTTTTTAACGTCGAGTGATACAAATTATTTGAAAAACGAAATAAAAATCAGTTATAGATATGAAAATATCGACCCAAAAGTTACAAAGTTGTGATCGAAGTTTCATTCTTGTAAAATAAAAAAATGTACAAGGGTTTTTGCACGTTTCTCGCATAATTTTTAACAATTCATTTCGAACTGAGTTTTTTTAGAATATGGATGTAGAGTTTGAAATTATAAAAATAGCTCTGAGACTTCTTCTTCCAAACTCGGTTCTTGCTCGTCTCGCATCCGTTCCTGTTCGTGTAAAAAAAAAAAATACAATCCACCTGGACAGATCCAGGAAAATCCACATAATTTACTTGAAATCGAATTTCCATTCTCGTTGCGTTTGAATGAAAATTCGTATTCATAAAATATGCATGAAATTGAAGTCCAGGAGCAAAAGCGTGAATTTTCAATTTCATTTATGCAATGTATTCGTTAATCCTAAGACATCGCTTATCACAAATTAGTACACCGTACCAATTAAACTTTGATTAAGAACGTGAAGAAAGTTCAGAAAAAGTGATAATAAAGGAAAGTCCGGTGAAAACGAAAACAGCGAAAAGAAAATTGGGATGAGATTTTCTTTTATCTTCATAATTACGCCCCGTCCGCTTGTCCCAGGACTGTACGTTCGTTCGAGGTACTATATCGCTGTCGTGTTTCAAAAATCTAATTTGAAGGTGAAATTTCCTCGACACGGATTACGCGAGTTCTTACCCTGAATAATTGTACACAATGACTTAGGCTTTCAGGATTTTAGAACTATGAGTTTCCAGCTAAAATTGTTATAATTGAAAAAGTGTCACGTGCTTTAAGTTTTAATGGTGTTCTAGTTAAATTATTAGTTTTCCCTTTGTTAAAATTTGCCATGTGACGTCGCTGAACACAGTAAAATATTTCATAATTTATTCTTACAAAAAACATTAAAATACCTCGAATTTTAATGACTTTGAGTCATGATAAAAAAGTTACAATTTAGTAAAAATTATGGAAAAGTAACACAGGCGTTTAAAAACTCTAGTAATGAGCGCCGACAAATTGTTCAGTACAGGACTTACACCATTTAATCGCGGAATCTCGATGTTTGGAATATATGTAGTCTCTTCGTGGCTGCTGGAATAATATCGACTCCTTCTTATCGGGGAGTTTGGACTGCAATGACTGCACGATAACGCTGCGGTCACCGCGGAAGAGCGCGATTTGGCTGCTGGCCTTTGTTGTGAGCCGCAATGCAAAGCAAACCGCAATTCCGAAGCCATCTCGGAGCATAGAGACTGTTTCCGTTTCGGTTGCGAATGCAGAAATATTCGACGTGTTGTTCGGGCACGAGTTTAACGAAGTCCAATATATTGGTACATTCAATTGGCAATCGCGTTGTACACCGATGATTAGAGTAGAGAACGATGACGTGCAAGCATTCCATAGAGGCAAGATGCAATAAAGTGTACATTAACATTAATGCTAGGCTAAACCACGGATTTATTGATTCATGCTGGCGTTGGAGTAGTTGTAATTTTTCAATCAAGCGTTCACGAATCACAATGTAAATGTATCGAACAATTAATCGTCAATTAAGGTCTTTCCTATATAACAGTGAATTTACAATAAACTTCAGTCTCGAGCGATAATGGGAGACAAGAATCACTTGAACTATCAAACTACCGCTATGCATTGTTTTGTTAAATTCTGAATGTTTCGAAATTAATTGAAACTCTCTGAACTGTGTCTCGAATAATTTATTCGTGCTTTATTGTACTCGAACAGTGTGAACACTTTTAAGATTAATTAGAGAAATGTATATTTTAACTGACCTTTATTTGTATGTTTATACTGCACAAAAATTGCATTGTGTTAGAAACCAGCCCAATATGACATTTTTTATCACGATAAAAGGCTGGAATTCCGTCGTTTTACATTTATACTAATAAAACCGTCTATTCCAAGTTTCTGTTGCAGCAATAGCTGGCGAATTAATGCCCAGTCATGCAATATTTTAAAAGTGCACGGTATATCGTAATTTATTATTTGTATGCGGGACAAACGCAATTGTATTCCTTTGAGTTCGAAACCACGTACGAATTGGTTTTTTTTTTTGAAACTTGATGAAAAATTATAACCCAAAATGCTGACCAGTAGTTCGAGTGGAACAAAACCATGGCAAAATGCAATCAGTGAAAATAAAATAAAAGATTCGGGCTACAGGCGTAATTGAAATGATTAATTTCTCCACTGAGCAGCGTATTTTTCAAAAAATGTAGTAATAAGCGTTGTTCTGATTAGTTGAGTACGGTTTTTTCATATTTCAAGAGGCAAATTTTCATTTTTCCTCTTTGTGAGTTTTTTCTTTTTTTTCTACCAACTTATTCCCATACGTTCTTGAAAAAAAAGTTCTATATTGTGTGATGTTGTGTGTAACAGATATGCTGCCGAAAGTGGAAAGAAGTACATAAAAAATGACTTACTCTGTCGGATTGCGTGTTTCTTTTCGAATTCCAGCAGAACTCGAGAATTGCCACGACAATAGCTAAAGCGAGTCCACATAGTAAGACAACGAAGACGCCTCCTGCGAAACAAAACATTTAATTTCACCAAAATGTTGTGTTCTTTAAAATGCGCTTTTTATTATGTAGCTAAATTACGCCAACTCCATCGTCGGAATATGCCTTCAACGGAAAAAGTTTCGTGTGAGCAGAACAGACTAGACGATCGGAGAATGTAAAAAAAGATTAATGTTCAACCAGACGAAAAATAACCAATGGAACACAATAGCCCGTAGTCGTCATGAGTGAACTGACAATGAGTTTCTTCAAAGAAGTTTCTTAAATTCATCCATCGGACTTTATACTTTTATAAAGCTTCGCGATTTTTCGCGAACTTTTGAGTATGAAAAACATTGAAAGTTTACAAGAACACGATCTCAATATCGGTTCATTGGCTTTTTCTTATTCATATGAAAATTAAAAATAAACCAGTAGAAAAGTGCACCGCAGTCAATAAAGCGTAAAAAAAGAATCGATATATAATTCATAAGACGTCGACGACGGAGAAAAATCAAGCCGAATCATCTATTGTAATTATGATATAATGGAAACGTTTTCTCTCGGATTCCTTAAAATTGTTCCAAACCCCGCTGCTCGCAGCGAAGAAAGATGAAATCAAATTCCTCTAGCAATTTTCCACTTCGACTTATCATCCGAGTTTTCGGTGCACTGTAGAAATTACAAGATTAGTTTGTGTACATTCATTCCGCATTCCGTAGTACGCGCGACTCTTACGACGTAACTCTTGATGCAATGCGGTACCAATGTGAAGAATGCGTGAACGAAGTATCGGGTAATTATTTAACGTAGATTATCCGAGTCTTTCAACTTTCGTAATAATGATGAATGGTTATTAAGTTTATCAAAGGATCGCCGCGTTCCTTTGGGAGAAATTAAGTTTGCATAAATGTATACCTTTAAGAAAGTTTATGTAAACTGAGATGAAAGTTAGGCGGTTTAAAATTCGTAAAATATTTATCAATTCATGACACAATATTCGACACATTTTCAGCTGATACACGTAAGTTAACATTTTCAAGCAAGTTTTTCTTCCGTTGGTGTCGACGTTACTCGACAACGTTGTGCGTTGTCGAATACGAACCCATACCATTGTAAATGAAACCACTAAGCATTCATGGGTATGCGCGAACCCAAGACTTTATCAAAACTTGGCCATTTTTCCCTCGCGGCGTCCATATTTGAAAACCTAGGAAACGGTATACCTGTGTATAAGAAGAGAGTCGACATTTCCATGCTTTGCAGGAGTCGCTTGAAACTCGATACTCGATTTCTTTCGTACTTTTTCAATATTACCTCAATTTCAAAGTTCACCGGAATTAGACATTTATTACAATATCTGAAAGCGAAATTTGCCTCCTGCCAACTCAAACTTTATAATCGGATATTTCTGAAGCAAGCCGCAAAGTTAATTGTACAAGATCTTTTGTCTCGTTCGTCTGACTCCGTACGCTTGTTACCACTGCCTCACTTAAAATATTTCACTAAATTTGGAATCATTTCATCCATTTCGTATGAATTATGATAAATATTCTGCTTCGCCGTCTAATCATTTCATTTGTAGATAGACGTACTCGTTTGATCAAATTTTCGTGATGTAGTTTAACAAATTCATTTAATTTTTCGATAAATTAGTTGAGGTAACTTACTCAAAACGCGAAAAGTTTACACCACTAATGAATGTTTCTGCGGGGAAAGTTAAATTTTTTAATAATATATTTCTCTAAATAGCAATAGCCGCCGGAAGTAATTAAAAAAAGTAACTCTTGTAATTTTTATGTCGAGTTTGAAAACTGGCCGTTTTTAATCGAATCTTTCTACGTTTGTTGGTTCATACCTCAATAATTTAACATTTTAATACAGCAATAAAATTGATGTTTCACTTGAATGGTATTTTTATTTTTGAAAATTTAACGAACTCGTGAGCGAAAAGGCCATAATTGATACAAATTGATGATCTTTTCGCTAATTTCGTCAATTTAAAAAGATACTGGTTGACAGAACTCGTGAATTTTCAATGAAAGATCATTGAACAGTGAAATTAAAAATAGGAATGTAAAATATCTAAACAAAAAGGCTGATATTTTTAAAACAAACACTCTGAACGCTACCCAGAAATGAATAAAAAATCTGAAATTGCACTAATTCTAATGTTTTTTTGCTTACGAAAATGTAATCACGGTGTTTTCGCTATCGAAGCTCGAAGTTCTTGAGAATGTTTTTCTGTAAATATTCACAGAGGTACGATAAAAAATATCAATTTTTATTTTTTTAAATTCACGAAATTTTTTGCTTCTAGTGGCATTCGAAATTTTCCATCTACTTCCTTGATGTATGTTTCATCAGGTTTTTAAAAAAGATACGCAATGCACAATTTTTGAGATTCGGAAAACAATGTTTGAACTCAATTTTCTATTAAGGGTGTGAAGGGAAAGATCTGGAAAATTCAGTTATGTTCAGGATACTTGACCAACGAATTTGCTGCGTTTTTTCAAACATTTTTTTGTCCCTCCTCCCTAAAAATTAACTTTTCCATGCATGTAGAGGCAGCGGAAAATAATCGATATCAGGTCGTTCACGATGACGCATGCGCCCTTCGCGATTGAGCCGAAATAGTACATTATGCGCTTCGGGGGCGGTAATGGCGCGATTTTTTGTAATGTCCATATTGAAAACGCGATTTTCTTAAGCTTGTATAGAAAGAGGACATTACGGCTGCATATTTTTTCCTCATAGCTGGTCGTTCCTGCCAGAAAGAATAAAAAGGGTCGCATTGTTCCCTCTCAATAGGCGTGTAAAATCGCGTGTTTGGTGTGAGTGTTACAAAACATCTGTTTGTAATACATGCACAAAAATTGCGGTTCTCTATTACTGCGGAGAATAAAACATCGCATCTATTGTGCATTTTTTAAAAACAGTACTTTTTGTAAAAAATGCACAAAAGGTGCAATTTTTCATGCATCGGAGCGTACTAAATCGCTTTTTTGCGGACGGTGTACGCAAACGAGAACTTGAAATTTGATAATATTGGAGCTAGCTGCGATTGTGATGATAATTTGATGGTAATTATCTGCGATCTCGAGTACTTGGCTTCCATTCATTACATAGATGTCGTTATTTATCCATGCAATGAAGTCCGAATTTTTATTATAGGCTGCTATTCAGTAAAAAAGTGACGTTGCAGTGGGAAAAAGTAACAAGAAAGTAAACCTTTTCGTCATCCTTCGTAAAAGGGCGACTTCAGGCAGCGCAGGCATGACAAATTATTGTTTCCGTGCATGTGTAACAAAATATACTATTTCGGCCCGCTACAGCGGGCGTGACAATCGTGACAAATCGCGAGTGACATCAGGTGATTTGACAGGTGCCGCCGTAACTTGTAACCAAATTTTTCTGGAGGCTGGAATAAAAAATATGGCGTTAGAGTGGAAGAGGCGATGTGAAAGTAGTGCGAGTTTAACTCGTTAGCTCACTTTGCTCAGACAGCATTTATCACACTCGTTTGACATCACCTCTTTTTCGCCCTAGATACGCAATACATACATACTATTTCCATTCATCTTGTACTATAAGGTAGATGTCCCAGTAATGGACCACCTAAGCAAAAATTTGAAATTCAAACGCTGATTTCTAAGTGAAAAATAACTTTTTCGATTCCATTCTTTTCGTAAACAATGCAGAATTCTCTTAAGAACAAGTTGAATGTTTTGTTTTTGTACGATTGTAATTAGTTTTTCAATTACGTGCAATTAAGTAGTCGGAAGCACGAATGTAC
>JABFQM010000757.1:0-29230 GCA_022816865.1 Zelostemma sp. ZL-2020
AGACGATGAGGCGGAACTACACGCTCCACATCAGGGCCAGCGATTGGGGCCTGCCCTATCGAAGAGAGGCCGAGATGCAGCTGCGGGTTGAGCTGCGCGACGTCAACGACAATCGTCCGCAATTCGAGAAAGTCGATTGCTCCGGTCACGTGCCGCGTTACGTTGCCATCGGAACCGAAATCATCACCGTTTCCGCCATTGATTTCGACGCCGGCAACATCATCAGCTACCGAATCGTCTCTGGCAACGGGGACAGCTGCTTTTCTTTGGACTCCGTGAGCGGGATTTTAACCGTGTCCTGTGACCTCGCCGACGTCAAAGTTCCCGACAGAATCATCAACGTCACGGCGACGGATGGCACGCATTTCGCCGACGTTAACAGCATTAAAGTACACCTGGTGAACGCGAAGAAAAACCTTGGATCTTCGTACGAACCGAGGATCCTCACGGATGAAAATGGGGCCTTTCAGTGCCGAGAAACCGGGGTTGTGAGACGATTGGAAGATGCGATATCTTCGGCCGAGCGTAACAATGTTCCGGATCGCGACGAAAACGAGTCCATGATGCCGAGTCGCTACGGCGTCAACGAGCACTCCCCGGAATTCGTCGAGTTTCCGGGCTCGATTCAAGTCAACGAGTCGCAGAAGATCGGGGCGACGCTCGTTAGGGTGCGAGCCCGGGACCGGGACCTCGGTTACAACGGAAAACTCATTTTTGGCATTTCCGGAGGCGACCGGGATTCTTTATTCGGCATCGACCCGGACAGCGGGGAACTCCAGGTCATCGGATTTTTGGACCGCGAGAAGCAGGACCAGTACGTGCTCAATATCAGCGTCTATGATCTTGGCAAACCCCAGAGATCGGCTTCCAGGTCGCTTTCCGTCACGATCTTGGACGTGAACGACAACCCGCCGAAATTCGAAAAGCCCCTCGCTAGTTTTCAGGTCTCGGAGAACGCGCTAAACGGCACGAGGATTTTCCAAGCCAACGCGACGGATCCGGACCTAGGTGAAAACGCGCGCGTCACGTATTTCCTCGCGACCGATACCAGCGATTTCAAGATCGACCCAGTGAGTGGCGCTCTAACGGTTTTCGGGAAACTTGATCGCGAGCGTCAGGAACTTTACGAGCTCAAGATCCGGGCGCGGGATAATGGAGGAACTAAACAAGCCCCGGCATCGCTTTACGCCGACGCTCTTGTGAGGATCAAGGTCGACGACGTGAACGACAACGCTCCGGCTTTCGCGCTTCCCAGCTACACCGTTAAAGTTCGCGAGGACGTTCCGATCTGGAGCGTTGTTGCGGTCGTGGAAGCGACTGACCCGGATGAAGGTCCCGGTGGTGTCGTCGATTACTTAATTTCTGATGCCATGGACAGCGATGGTTTCTTTAAAATTGACCGCGTTTCCGGGACTGTGCGACTTACCAATAGTCTGGATTTTGAAGAGCGCCAGGTTCACACTCTTACCATCAAGGCTCAGGATCGCGGCGAGCCTTCTTTGTTTTCCGAGACTATGCTGATTATTGAAGTAGTCGATGTGAACGAAAATCTTCACGCGCCGGTTTTCGACGATTTCGTCGCGTCCTCGAGTGTCCTTGAAAACCAACCGATCGGTACGTTGGTCACGACGGTGCGGGCGAAAGACGCGGATCCTCCTGGAGGAGATTCCAGACTTGGATACAGCATCAGGGGAGGCGACGGGCTTGGGCTCTTCAGTATCGATGACGAAGGTGAGTTTTGTAAAGTTTTCTTATCGTAAATGGGACCTGAGGGTCTGGGAATTGGAATGTATCGATTTTTTTTACTTTTCTCTATCGGTGGTAGTTTTGAATTTCGAGCGGCGTAAAGCGAGGAAGAAAAACGCGGGGTGTTTACTTAATAATACCAAAAACTCGTAATTTTCAAATGAATCATGTGTTTCCGAGTTCAAAGATATTTTTCATATTTGAGATTAAAATTTTTTTTAAAAGTATTCCGTTGTACAATCCGCCTCTCTAGTACGTCGGTTTTCGATTTCGATGTTTACTCAGATCTTTTTATCCGACTCTGCGTCAGAAGCAGAGGAAAACAAACATTTCCGATGAAAATTCATATCAGTTTTTAGATTAAAGCTTTCACTTCGAGTCGTTATTAAAATGAAAATTCCTAGGGCATTGAGAATCCATGGCAGAAGACACGCCTCCTTTTTAGTGCTTAACCAAACCGAATCGATAGCGATGGAAAACATTTTAGTCGGTGGTTTCCGAGGGATTGAGCTTAAAAGGGAAATTACACGTCGTTTTGAGCGTCCATGAATAAACGAGTGGTGCCACGGGAATGTTTTAAAAGCTCGAGAAATGATCCGCGAAAATGTATCGCACGGTCCATCAAGACGGTAAACGGAGGGAGACAATGTTATTCCTCTCCCGGTCTCGCGTAAGCCTGTCATTCTCGCGTCAATCACGGTTCACGCATTTCGTAACTAGAAACGCCGCTTCGGAGGGCCATGATTTGTGCGGCGAAATATCGATCTCCCGTCGAGCAAAAATAATACATTGTCGCTGAAGTATGCATATTCAGGTAACGTAAATATTCATAAGTCTCGTAGTATTGCTTTTCCATCGGTAGCGTCGGTCGCCGGAACACTGATTTAATTCGGATGTAATTCTATTTCGAGTCCTGCTTCCCAACACACGGCAAGTCACGCTTTTACTGGCTTCGAAACACGCGTCGCGAGTAAATTTCCTTTTTACCTCCGACATCGTTCGATTTCGCTCGTGCGCGTCGCGCGCCGATAACTTTTTCAAGTTTTTCCGGCATAAATAAACCAGCTTTCAGGCACGGGGAAAAAAACGAAACGCGGAATCATCGTGTCCGGGATTGTGATAGGGAGCGGATAATATTTTAGCGCTTGCGAAATAGCAACGTCTTATTCCTCGCGAGCACGAACACGCGGAGATTCGTGCTTCTGGTGCGTAACTCGAGTCGTGTAATCACGGCAATCAGTATCAAGCATAATAAATATAAATTATAGTACAGCCTAGCTTTACGTGATTACCTATCTTTTTATCCATAAATAAAATATATCCCGGGGAAAAAGTCGCACCTCACGAGAGCTGAGAGACTTTTCCAGAAATCGAAGAAGCGCCGTTAGTCCTAGCATTTGCGATGCTCGAATAATTTAAATAAAAAGTATTGAAATTGCCCTGCGTTTTCTCATGAATGTCGAAATCGAAATCAGCGACCCGTTAACTTCCGCTTGGTTCGACGCTGGAGATCTCGCCTGCGGATTTATTGCTATTTAAACAATTTCTATACATAGTTGGCGAGACGAACTGATCGAAAATCCTCGTTCCTTTTCGTAGATTTGCACGTTCCACGCGTCCACTTGGGTATAATACTATTACGATTCGCCGCGTCCATTGATAATTAACCCTTGACAAAGTTACGGCTCTGAAACAGTGCGCGCGTGATAATAAACGCAACAACCCGTCAAATGACGAGCTCGGTTGGACGAGTGCGCGCTCTCAGGCGTACACGAAAACCCAGGGACCTTTGGGGTTCCTGCATCTCTTCTACCGCGTTATCCGCCGTGTCTATTATGCACTCCCGGCTTTCTCCTCTTTCTCTCTATCGCCATGCAGTTCGCGAGAACTTTTTACCTACTTGCGCCACTCGGTACTTTGCCCTTTTCACGAAAATCAGAATGAAACAATTGCTTCTCGGCGAGTTTTCGCCTTTCTCTGAATTCTCGCGCTTTTACAGTTGCGGTAGAGCGCGGGGTGCGTCAAATCTTAATGGAACCGCGATTGCATTTTTCAGCGAAGCCGTTTGAACTGCGAAACAAGCAGAAATTCGATGTTGCAAAACGGAAAGATTCACTTCTTTATGTAGTTTTGTAACTCAACGAGGTTTCTCGGGAACTCCGAAGCTAGCATTTTCGCGATTATTCGTTTTTATCGGAGGCAAAAAACGGGGCGATGAGAATTATGCGGGTTTCAGTTTGCAGCTCGCTTTGAAAGTATTCTTGAATAAATATTGTGCCGGGTTTAACAAGAGCTTGACGCGGTCTAGCGAAGCGGAAAAAACACGTAGCAGCCAGTTCGTCGCTAATTATGGCAATGTTTATGGAGAATATTTTTATCGATGACGCGATGCAACTGGCGAGCTAAGTTGCCCTTTTCATTTTTCTCCCGCCGTTTTCTCGTTCGTTTTGTTGGGAAAAATATTTACGAAGTTGTTCGTCGTCTTGTTTCAAACCGAAACAGATCGAAACGAGACGGCGGAAGATTTTTCACGTCAAGTTTTTCAGTTTTCGACAATTTCATTAAAGAATATGAAGCAGAGAAAACGTCGCAACTTTTCGATGAAAAATCTGGATTCCCGAAGGCACGGGATAAACGATGTTACAGTTGCCCGCAGATCTCACGAGGTACGAAACTTCTTCGCAACTCAATTATTTACAAAATCCGCTCTTGCCGAGGCTCATTCCGAAACAAAAAGACTAGGTACTCATATTCCAGTTTTATTTTTTCGATCGGTAATTTTTTCGATACTTTCAAACTCTGGGAACGTTTTACTGGCAGATAAAAATCTCGAAAAAAATGCATCGCCGAGCGGAGATAATGATAACGGGAACGGGAATTGACTAATGCTCCTGAGAACGCGTATCTTTGAATACTAAATTACATGAATTATTAATCACGCGCCTTTGTGACGACGCGAATCCGTTCGCAGTCGCTTAAAAATCCGTGGAATTCTCTTCATTTGCTCCGGTCAAAATCTTAATCGAAATTCCAAGCAGAGACCCAAAAGAATCGAAACTGAAAGTGAATATTTTTTCGGTTCTTTTTTCCCCAGAATAATTTCGTCTCGAGGAGACTGTGCTTCAAAATTTTCATTATGAATGTTCGATTCGAAAATTATCAATCGAAAAAACTGAAACATTCACTACTCAAAATATGATAAATTGAAATTGAAACAGAAAGAGAACCAAAATTCTTATATTTTAAGACCACGAAATAGAAACGCTTCACGGAGTATTGTTTTTTTTTAAAGCATAATTTTTTATCGAAGTACGAGTAAAACTCAGGTTTTACGCGAAACCTCACCAACATATATCAGACATACATTTTATGTCAATCGTGTTTTCAGCCTGGGGAGTCGTCAGAACCCTCGATTTCCCTCCTTCCGGCCGGGAGAAGTTTTACGTGACACGTATTCACTTAACGTTAGGGTCAATAAAAGACAACTTTGTCAGCTACCCCATACACGCGCATCGAATAAGGCCAGAGAAAGAAGCTTTCGTCTGCGAGCATTGATTCGATTCTTTTTCCTTCGTTTCGCTTCGCGATCGCGTCAACTCCAAACGTCGAGAATTGAGAGAGGAAGTGCGAAGTCGACTCGTACATTCGTGATTTTTACCCCAACGAGAATAGAATCCATTGTGTCTGCCGCGTCGTAGCGTCAAAAAATTACGCGTGGGCAATCGAAATTCAGCACAATGGGATTCGTGTCGGCGAAAAAAATCGTCGTCTTCCTTCGCTCGATTCGCACGACTGCCTCCACTAACGGGGCGTCTTTCTCCCAAGGGGCGAGAAAACGAGTCTCGAATTAGCCGAAATTATCCTCTCGACTCGATGGAAAGTCAAGAGTTTCTCTCGTCCTTGTAAGTAACAAACTCCGGCATTTGCACGCGCGTCATTTGTGAATTAAAAGGAGAGGGAAAACGCCTTCGTATTGAAATATCGACGTCGCACCGGTTCATTTTCGAAAGTGCCTCGAACTGACGCGATCGTGTCGTCTCCATGGAAGCGATCCCGCGACACCGGCAATTATCTGCGAGGAATAATTCAACGTTCGCTCCGAGAAACACGACTTGGCTTCGTACTTTCTTCCAAAAGTTGTTACTGGCCAAGCGTAAAAAGTCCCCGGACGACTCGCCCGAGCATTGTAGTATAAGCCACCGCGTGACAGTACGCGAAAACTTAGAAGAAAATTCCCATAACGGCAGCAGCAACGGGAAACTTTGCGCGAGTTCGATCGAAAATCTCATCGACGTGGGAGACGGCCTTTCTTCGCAAAACCCGATACCAAATCGTTTCCGTTTTTCTTCCGTTCTGGATGTTTCCACCGACCGGATCGTCCTCCCCGAACGACCTCAAGTAAAAGAAGCCGAACTTTTTTTTTGCAAAAGCTCTTGCGAGTTTTGCTCGAGAATCCCGTATCTTCCCCCTTCTCGCGACTTTCCCACGCTCGCAAGCTCGTCCAAGCGTGAATTCGCCACGACGAGGAAAGAGACGCGCGCCGAAAAGAAAGAAGCCCCGACAGCTCGTTGATTATGCTAATGGCTCCGCGAATGCGTTACTCCGGACACACATTACACCCTCGTAAATACATGTATATTCCATCGAATCTTTATTTAATATAAAATTCTCTGAGAATGAGGTGAAGCCAATGAAATATTCACTACGCAAGGACGAGCTCGC
The DNA here is from genome assembly GCA_022816865.1 of Zelostemma sp. ZL-2020. Classification (NCBI taxonomy): domain Eukaryota; kingdom Metazoa; phylum Arthropoda; class Insecta; order Hymenoptera; family Platygastridae; genus Zelostemma; species Zelostemma sp. ZL-2020. Next base: position 6,469 of record JABFQM010000757.1, read on the forward strand.
GAGTGTCTTAGCCCCATCCGGGAAAAATGTGTCCCAGTAACTTGCGGAATTTATTCATAAAGGGTAAGTGAGTGCTCTTGAAAAATTAAGACGTCGTTAAGTCAACCCCGAGGCGTCTAGAGTGGATAAGTAAAGTTTCCCGAGGCATCGCCTTCCACAGGTGTATACATACACCGCGATTAGCGTTAACGGCGATTAACCCAATTTCCCTTGCAGCACCTGAACCCTCGAAGAAGAAGAGCTGGATGCTTAACCGACGTTGCCAAGTTTCCCTTTCGCGATAAATACCTATGAACTAAGTACAAGAAAGAGAGAACGTGGGCGCGAGGGATCCGGTCCAGCCCACATCCGAGCCGCTCGCGGAAGTAGCCGCTTCCATCGGCAGCCGCATCGGTAACACCGATAGCAACGGGGAAACGCCGGTTTGAGAGCCGCGGGCGTTGCATTGAATATACCCGGATCCGATCCGGCGCACGCTCTTCGTGGAACCCACGGAGAAACCGGTTTCGGGGAGGCGTACTCGGCGCACTCGGCGCATATGCACGGAACCACCTATAATGGCTCGTCGGAAGAAGAATTCCCGCCGATGATACACCGTTCGAACCCTTTTCTTCTTGGCATCAACGCTAAGAGAATTCTAATGATCTCGCATCGGGCGCGATAAAGCCCGGGACCGTGGTTCTGCATTCGTCTCACGCCGACGAGAGAATGTATTCCAGAGGGAGACGGGCTGCTCTGATCTACTTGCAGGCTATGCAGGCTAAACTCTCTCGCTCGAGGAAATCGTGCGATCAGTCTGCGTCAGTAGCTAACGAGTTATAAAATCCCGAACGTAACGGTGGATGATCATGCTCGTGATGATCCAATTACACCGGGTTTAAAAGGACCTTGCTTCGCAATCGTACCATTAAATCGCGCTTCTAGCTGCTCCTTGCGCTACTGCCGTCGTTGCCGCCACCGCCGCTGTATTTTCACTTTAGCAGACTTTTTCGACTCGAGCTTTTATCCAGGGGTTTCTCGAATACGAAATTTGATCGGTTTTACAAAACATTTCGATGATATTTGCTAATCATATTGAAATTAGGAAAATAAGGTTGGGATTTGGCTCGAAGGGTCAATTGGATTCAAATGTTTTTTTTTTTCTTGCGAGGATGATTTCACGTTCTTTCCGAGTGATTTCACTAATTTCGAATGATTCAGAGATACAACAAAGAAACCAGGATGAAACATGAGATCAGCTGATTGCAATGGATTTCAAGCAATTTCTCTGATTTCACGAGTGAATAGCCCCTTGAAAAAAAGCTTTTCGAACTGCTTTTTCGGTAGTAAAGACGTAGGAAGTAGTAGGGTCGGAAAAAGCGAGAAAGTTCGTGTCGTCGTGCATACGAGGTTGCGAGGATCGTTTCTCAGGTCTCGGTGTGTCACGCGAGCCAACGTCATTTGTTCCCAAACTACGCTCGATGTGATTAGCTGGGAACTTCGGAGAGCGAAGAGCCTTTGAGATCCGATGATCAATCGGCGCCCTATTATTCACGGGTTATCGAATTAATCGCTCGTCATCGTCTTTTCACGCGAATGTCGCTTGCATGTAATATTAATGACACGTTAACAACATTATTTTGCCTTCGAGACTTACGAACGTTGGTTTCGTTGCGAGGACGCGACCGTTGTAAATTTAATGAGGTGAGTAAATGCTCCCGCAGATCATACATGGGCCGTACATGCTCATATTTAGCCAGAGGTGTTGTTCATCGATCGATGCATTAGTGTAATTATTCTCGCATGCATGGAGACTTGATTCGTTAGCGTTATCGAGTTGCAATGCCACCGAGGGCGCATTATCGCGCGGAAAACAGTAATAAAATCGTCGCCCTGGCTTCGCGTTTGTCGCTGATACCAGTGATTTCACAATGGCATTAAACATTGCTTAATTGGTCGGTGCCTCGAATTCACCATCCGCGCGGACTATCATTGGGCACGAAACACCCCTAATGACAGATTCAATGACAAGCGAATGTAAATGACAAATACCGCGAAATCGTAATATACGACTGGACTCGGAATTTTCCCTTTCTCTCGCCGAGCGATGCATTATCCGCGTTACATTGTTCGATTCCCGATCCCCCACTTTGCATTATCGACTCGTTTCTGCTCGGGAAATGGCAAAATCTTTGCAATTTCACATTATGTTGGAGTCTAATTTCTTTATTGAAGCAATTGTAGTGGAAAGTTGCACTTTTCCGTTCAGCGTGCCGTAAAAATTGGGTTATTTCTGCAACGATGGTTGCAGAAGTGCTCGAACTTTGATATTCACATTTTCCAGAAATAATGAAGAAGAATATCGTCACTTCATTGGCTTCTTTCATTTACACGGCTCTTGATTTTTTTCTCTTTACGAGGCGTTTCATGGCTATAATCCAATCAGTTCTCCATTTTGGCAATAAAAGTCCGCGTTTGTGAATAACGAATCTGATTAAGCGCACTTGCAATATGTAACGTGATACACGCAACGACATGAATATTTATTGGCGCGACTCCAAATGAGTGTTACAGTTTTTACGCGGTGACATTTATTCCGCAGATTTTTACTGTCGAAACTGAAGTACTCGCTGCTGGATTTCAACTCGATATTGGAAATATTTCTTTAATGAATTAGTCTGCAATCGCTCATGCTGATACATTTTCAACGAGGTCGAGCTCTACATAACAAATTTGTTTGTGTTGACATTCGTCTTGAAAAGGGAAATGAAAAATAGCATTAAAAGAATCACGGAGTAGGAACCAACCCGGTCCCTTTCACAGAAGTTCAATTAAGATAAAAACCCCGCGTTTCCAGTACCCCCGTAGAAATGCCATTTGCTAATTATGCCAGCTCTTCACAGTTGGATCGATCGAATCCCAGAGTGTCTCGGTTGACGCAAAAGGTAAACTGATAATTTTGCTGAAAAACGAGCCCCGTGGAATATTCAAGGATTACGTTGTTTAAATTTCTTTGGATCCCACGCTGAATGAAACGCGGGCGCGCGCGCGCATGTTGGTATGCGACGTGATAACAGCAAGACCCGTCGTTTTAAAGGTTGGCTTCATTTGTAATAGCAGGGAGAATCTACGGTACACGGAAACGTATCGTCATTCCTAACGTGCGTGCTTTCCGTAACATGATCCGCGCTCCGTCGTAATGTTTTATCGCGAGGAGAGATAAACGACTATCATATGACCGATCAATTTACAATTGACAGTGACTTTACCGAAAAAATGAGGCCGCTTATCTATTTTATCTTATTTTATTTTTTCTTGTCTCATTTTATCTTTCATAAAACAATAATCTTCCCAATTTATAACCGTATAAAAATACAATTCGAAAACTCGCGCGTACAGAAATCCTACGCGGTCAATGCTCGGTAATTTTCCAGTGACGCGACGAAAAATCGTTTGACCAGTCGTCCAGCCGAGTCGCCCATCCCCGCTTGCGAATGACAATGAAAACAAAGCCATTGCTCGGAGTCAAGTGCACCCGAATTGCCCTAGATCGAAAGTTTTCTTGCGATTCGCAGGCTGAAAATACGCGGAATGCCCGCGATTTGCATAATTTACACTGCGCTCAAAGTTTTCGAAGCCGAGGCTGCAAATACGGCATCGGCACTGTTTACGAGACGCTCGTAAGACATACCGAGCGGCGTTTCCTGTGTGAACAATATACAGGAAGCCAAAGACACCGAGATAGAAAGCTTTCTCAAAATTGCTCTCGAAAAATGAAAATAACCACGGTGGATCCTCGAGCTAATCAAATTGCACATTCAATAAATCAGCCGGAAATTAACGTCATTAATCTCCGAGGCTGTACCAGCTGACGGACTCATAATATTGAGCATTGTTCTCTATAATCGGCTCCCCAAAGTTTCTCTTTGCAATATTTCCCCCGCTTCTTTTCGACTCTCGTGGTTCTGCAAACACGTGCACTTTGCGGTATGCGGAGTTTCATGCAGGCTCCAAATTCCCCACGGTTTATGAGATGAAACGACGTCTAAACTGCACTGACAAACACTGCAACGCGGCTCATCAACGAGTCACGAAAACCAAGACTCGGTCAGAACAAACCGAGTTTGCACCGAGAATTCGGTAAACTCCGTTATTTACTCTCTGGAACTCGATGGACATTCGACACGGACATTTCCCAATTTATTAGCGACTCTAAGCTTCACGTCTTTGATTTTATTTCGATGATTTTTCCTTCTTCGCGCTCAAAGAGAAATAAATTAGAACCAACACGAAGCTCGAAATTTCGACAAAGTCAAACATGTCCTTTAACGTGAGGTATCTCGGAGTCTCTTTACTTCCGAGGTTTTGACCCAGGATTACACTGGGCGTATTTGAACATACGTTCTGTAGGATTCACATTGGCGGGCGCTGAAATTGCTCAAGCACAGCAAAGCGGTCTCTTAAGACAATAGTTTTGAAGCGTATTGGACAATAGAAAGCACGGACACTCTTTGCCGGATGGAAATCCATTTTTCTCATATATTTATGCAAATATTGTCTCGGCGAATTGGAAGGGACCTACAAATATTGAAGATACGGCGTTATAGAATAAATGTTCAACGCTAAGTCCAGTGAGAACGGATTAATTGAAGCAAGAAATAACATTTGTCGACTCCGATTACTTCCCGTTTATCCACCGATATGATGAAACATTATTTGATAGTAAAATGTTTCCATTTCCACTTTTTATCGGAGCACAAAAAAAGCAAACTGAATCAATAGAGAATAATTTTTCATTGACTTTGTTCTCGTTCCAATAATTGTCACGAAGACGCGGAATTTCGCTTAGACCAGATCGGTACAAAGAGAAAAGGAGAGAGAGAGAGACAGAGGCAGTGTGATGGAAGCTATTTCATAGTGCAATCATCATGCTCCTCGTCGCGCTATTTTGCGAAAGGGCGCGTAGAATCCGGGCTATTGAATCGGCCGAGAGCGTTTTCTTCGTGGACTGAAAAGAAAGTCTTTTGAAATACCCCACGATTCAAAAACCCACCCCCTTAACCCTTCCTTGGCGATCAATTCTCCTTTCGTTGATTCGTCGTCGAGACGACGTCAGTCTTCGAAAGTTATATTCTTAAATGATGAAAAGAGCGTCCTTGGAATGAATTCCATCCGCTTCAAAAGGATTTCGCGGCGTTATCCGTTTCGCAAATGTAATCAGTTGAGCATCTAGGATATAAATTAATGCAATAGAGGTTTATTAAGCACGGGAACAGGCCACGAATGAAAAAGCGCTCTCGAAAACGAGAGCTCTCTATTAAGCCCGGAGAATTTTCGAGCCGACTTTCCGACCACTTCAGTAGCAAAGTTTCCGATGGAATTAGCATCCTCCCAATATGGAGGCAAACAGAAATAAAATTAATGCATAAAATAGCGGTTCATGCTAATGGAGAAAGCACAGAGACACCGCTGCGGAATCGCGTCAGAGAGTTTTTGTCCTAGCTTTGCATATCTCGTCCCGGACCACGTCGAACTCGGAGTAATAGAGAAACTTTGACTCCTCGGACTTGTGTACATGCGCTTTTCTTCGTCGCGCGTTCCCTTCCGTTTCGTCAGCTTGGCAAATAAACAGAGCGCGGCACTTCCTTTTCTCATCTTTTCCTTCCGTTTTCACCTTCGGAATGCCCGCGAAAAGTTCACCGCCAACGGCGGAGGCCGCCTATAAATAATTCTTATTCAGATTTATGGAGGCCACTCGCTCGAGAACTTTAGGAATCGACTTTCTGAGACCGTAGTTCAGACTTTGCCCATTGCTCGGGGAAAGATGTCTGCCCACATAAATACTTCATCTACTGCGATGCTAAATTCTCGCGTTTTTAAGAATCCTCGATATCGTAATTTCATACACATTTTCATATTGAAAAGTGAATCGTTGACGAAACAGGAAAGATAAAGAAAGAGAGTTCGCGGCAAGTTTGGAATTCTGAAAAATGAATTCCCATTTATTCCGTGAAATAAACTTGGCTTTTCCGCGAGTCGAATAATGACTTTAACCAAAGTCTAGACCGTCGATGTAATTTCTTGATTAAGACGGAGAGTTCCACTTGAGTTCGTGTCAATGCGGTCTAATTAATTTTCGCCAGCGTCCACAGCGAATCCAGGCCGACGACGAACGGGCGTGGTTGGACGAGGGATTCCTTTGGGCAAGGGCGGAAAAGTGGATCGGTGAGTGCGCCTTTTTCACCGGGATCCCCGCGCTGTAATTGTTGCCCCATATCCCGGCATGCAAATGCGACGCATTTTCAACGCAATTTCGTACTCCTCCGCGTTCGGCGTGCATTTTGCGTGGCGAATATTCGCAGCTGCGACACAATAATCCGGATTTCACAAAACTATCATCGTCGAAATTTGCATTTATTGTAACATTAAATGCGGACGCAGTATTTAGCATCATTTTCATTGTCATTCAGGCCATAATTCCGTGAAATTTCTCTCGTTCATTAACGCTCATTCCGAAGACATTATTTTCAATCTACATTCTCGATGAGTTCTCTCATTGTGCGCATCTAGCACGGTGAAAATTGTCAGCCGATTCAACACCAGGGACAATCATTTTCAAACCGCTCATTATGTTTGCCATTTAATAACTCGAATTGACGATTCATGCCTGGCTCTCGCGAGCGAACGCGGATATTGGAGTTCTTAAAAACTCTCCGTTATAGTACAGTCGGTCCATTTTTCAATCTTACTTTATTGCTTCTACATAAACGCGTTCCATAAATTTCACATCATTTCTTCGAACCTTAACATTACGTAGTTTCTAAAATTGTCCTACTTTTCATATCAAAAATCCCACCAATTGCAATAAAAATTACTCATATTTCTAATTGATGAGAAATATGATATAATTTTCTTGAGAATATATCTTATCGATTACAAGCTCTAAATTTCCCAGCGTCGAAAAGCCCAATTCATCCAGTAAAATCGATTTTCAATAATAGGAACTTGGGAATCGAATCCATGTATAATTCAACTTCGATAGAGCAATGTAGAATACTTTATCCGTAACATATATAAAAATCACGATTTTCCGTTTCATAATGTAGCCTCTTCCGAACATTCTCGAGAGGAAGGAAATCGAGAGGCACTAGAAAACTTTCAAGCCTTTGTTCCGGCTTTCACGCGAATCAATGAAAGCGGTTAGAAATGGTTCGGAATTCCGCTGATGGTTGGATGACGATGCGGGGCAGTGTCATTCAGTCGCGCACCCTTGTGCGACGTACGCATATATACGCGTTGGCATGATTTAGGCGAGTCTCCAGCGGTGTGTTACGAGGATAGTCATCAATCTGTCCCTCTTGTTTTCAGATGACAAACAAACGGGACCATCTCTAGTACAATGGAATCTGGTACAAAGATCGATTCCTCTTTGGAGATTTAGCAAAAAAAGATTATTGAAATAAATCCTTTCTTCTCGATCGCAGCACGAGAATAAATCTTTCGCGGATTTCCTCGAACGGCATTATTTCGAAGCCAATTTTTTCGTGAATTCGTTATATATCCCGTCGAAGAAAGTTCGGAAGGAAATCTTCCGTATCTTTTTTGTAAAGACGAAATTGCTTCTCCAAATATAATAAGTGAGTGCTCAATGCGGGCTACTCTCGGCCAGGTATGTAATACGATCACTGAATGGGTTGTAATTCATCCAATTTTTTTGCTCTCTACCGAAACCGCAGTCTCCGCTCGAAGTACAACATGGCTCACCAGGAGATACGAGAGCGGAGGAACCTATCGCCGGCCAGCGCGATTTATCACGACGGGACGGTGAAACGAATTGTTCTCCCGGGCTGTCGGGCAACGGGATCGTGTGGCGCTGTTTCGTCGACACTTTTCGCAAATCCTTGAAGGAAGAACTGTTTCGAACCTTAAATCAACGGCGCGAAGCCCCGATGTTTTGTTCAGTGCGACGATAAAAACGAGAAAAAAACAAGTACGTAGCGCGGAATACTCGCGTTGACATCGGACGACACACTTTTGCCTCGGCGTAAATCACCGAGGAGGAAGCGGAGTTTTTGATCGCTTCAAACAGAAGCAATTACTGGGGCAATAAAAGTCGGGAAACCGCAATCCCGCTAGTCTCTTTGCCCTTTGGTCGTTTGAGGAACAACACGGCGCAAGGGAACTTGTTTTGGAGAAACGAGGCGGAACCGACTTCTGAAGGCCCGAAATCTTCGCGACTCATAAAAGGAGCATAACGACGGGAGCCTTTATTGGCCGCTGCGTGATCGAGAGAATAAAACAACGGCGAATGAACTCGGTAAGCCGAAGGGAACCGACCTCGGCCGCGGGAACGGCCGAAATGAACTAGGATGGTAGCTTCTGCCACGAGGACCTAGAGTTATGGAGCCGTAGATCAAGCGCTTTCGACCGCGTTTTGAAATGTGTAATCAGCGGCCGTGATTTACCGCGCGTCCCGATTACTATCCGCGCCCACTGTCCGTTCCTTGCGGAACCGATTGACACCGGAAACCGATCGATGCTCCCGTTATTTCCCGACTCTGGATTTCCTCCTGCCTTTTTTTTGCAATCGCGGATGCAATCCACCTCGGCGAGCACGCTCTTTTTCCGTAAGAGAGAGTGTTCTAGCTTGGAATACTTTTTACGATTACAATCGAAATATTAAGGCTAATACTTTAGCTGTAAAATGGAATCTATTATTACTTTTTTCATTGTCGTTTTATGGACAATGAAAGCTGGAACTATTGACTTTCGCAATAGCGAGCGATGCGGTTTTTCAGCTTTCGTTACATTTTGGGTCAAATGATTGTACGGAACGAAGCAACGAATCGCTTTGTCCAACTTGTTGCGTAATCCCGTGGTCGGAGTAATTTACGGCCTCTTTTTTGCGCACTAATGTCACAAAGCTTATTTGATTCGACCAAATCAAACCGCGTCACGTGTAGCCAGTGGACGCATCCGAAATGACGGCTCTTTTTAGCCGCAAACGCCAATTTAAATTGATAAACGATGACCGGTATCGTTTGCCGTCGATAATGACCAGGGATCGATCGCTTTTTAATACCGCGAGCAATTATTTCTCATATCCAAGCTTTAATCAAGAAACCAAAATTCCATTTGAGAGGAAATTTCACTCCCGGCCGGGATCGCGCGAGAGAAAGTATCGATCTTCTTCGATTGAACGATCCGATGAAAGTGACGAACTCGTTCCGGAGTTGACTCGAATGTACCCGGAGCTGCTGAAATTTGCATATTCGTCTCTATCAATTTGCATGAAACTTGAGGCACTTTTTTATCGTCATGATGTTCGCTCTAATCCAGGACAATCTTGATTGCCCGGAGGAACAAATTAACAAGCGCCGTAAGGATTGATCCGAAAGATAACGGTGATTTGCTGGGTTACGCGAAGTTCATTTCTCACGCTCGAAGGAAACGAACTCCATTTCGTTCCGAAAATATGACGCGATTTGGAGTTCCTGTAATCGCACGTTGAATTCGATGTTTTTTTGGCCACGATACAAGAAAACGCAGACTTCATGAATGTTTTCTTCGTCGAGGAAAAACGTCATCTTTTCTCCTTCAGATTCGTTCGAATGACCCAAACTGAAATCGAATTTCGGTAACTGCCAGGGGTTTACCAATTTATCGAACGTTCGGACTTTGAATTTCCTGAAAATGGCAATTTGACGAATTTATCGAAAAAAGGGTCGTCGCTACGTGACTGACATGCAACGACAGTCGGACAATGACATTGACGTGTTTGGATCGCCCGATGCGCGGTACGTGGCCGAATGTAAGGACAGCGGGAACACAATTCTTATTCTTCTCCCTGCATATCTGATGCTTTCGTATCTTCCAACGATTGGTCCGATCAGCGGTGCGAGATTTATTTACTTGAGATCCCGATTCTGCCCCTGTTGAAGAGATAAGGCTTATTTACGGCGTGTCTCGTTAGTCACATTCAAGCATGTGCTCGAGTCGCGTCTTTATCGATGCAAATTTTATTGAAAAGTGAAAAATTACTCTCCCGGATGTGGCTAACAGAGGTTCACGACAAAGTGATACTTTCTCTTTACATCCATGATATCGGAAAACAGATCGAAGGAAAGAGAGCTCTGAGATGAAACAGTTGCAATTACTCCCAGTCATTATCTTTAAAAATTCAAAGAAAATTTACTTTTCGTATTTTTTTGGATTTTGTCTTCCTAATCGATCCTTCGAGCCGGATAATTCAATTTTAGCTTACTTTTTCAAAATGATAAGCAGATATCAGAGTTGAAACAAACGAAAAAACAAAACGTGGAATATTCTTCCGTACTTATAGAGACCATCAACGTTATTCGAGAACACAAAATTTCGTCGTCAATTCCATGCGGCCGCGTTGCAGGGAAAGAATTTCACGAGTCATTCAATACAAGCCACGACCGTATTTCATCGCTTGTTTCGGGTCTCGATAATTCGCACACAATCGAGTGACGAGCTGTGGTGCATGATAACAACGCGCCGTTGTCCACAATGCAGTTTTTCCCCATTATTTGACGCAGCAGGTTTGACATTTCTGATTTAAGGTATCTTTCGCGGCAACGGGCGTGGAATAATAATGCCTGAGTAGGTGAAAGGCGCTTTTCGACGAGGCTCTTTTCGAATCGGAATCCAATTCGTGTGTGCTGTCGCTGGCGCTCGTTCCCGAGCTTTTGTGGCCCGGCATGCCAGTGACGGAAGATTTGCTCAGTACTTATTGAAAAATCTACACACCCACGTAGATTTCCGGTTGTCTCACGCCAGGCGCTACGAAAATATTTACTTATAGAGGTAAAATCAGAGGCGATTACGTGCATGGGAAATGTCAGACATTTCGCTCAAAGTCCAGAGTTCTCCTTTGTTTTTTATCAGGACGAATAAATTCGTCTCTCGTCGAATCCACGAAATCATAACGTTAATCCGACGGGCGCTCAGAGCTTCCTGAGCAAATATGGAAACGACCTGGCGTTAAAAGCGTTATCCGAGTTCTTTCACCTCACTGGCGAGTTAATTACTCGAGCACCCGTGTGTTTTCACGTTTTTTTTTCCGATGGGATTATACACCGAGTCCAATACGATTTGCGGTTGATTTTTAATCGTCTTTTTGGCGACCAATACGGGGAAAAACGCGACGGACGAGCAATATCGGTTATGGCTTTTGGTGAGACGGCTTAACCGAGGAGGAAAAAAAAGATCGATCAGGAATCCATTTGCGGTATTATTTCAAACAAAGGTGGTGTTTTATTACGAGTGCATTTTATTGCTCCGGATTTCTTCCAAGCCCCCGAATTTTATGATTCGGTTGATCATTTTCCGTGGCACGCGAAGTACACGGAAAAAAATTCTGAATGAAAATGGCGAGACTTTGTCGATGCTTTCGATCACTTCAACAGTCGAATGATCCGAGTTTTTCAGGAACTCTTTTGCCGCCAGCGAGAGTATTGAATATAACGGCAATGGAGTTCGACATTGCTTTTGCCAGAAGAGATTTACTGAGTGGAAACTGGAATTTGATGCCATCTTATCCTCCGCATTGACGCGACTTGTTCAAGGATTTAGGAAGACGACAAATATCACGGAAATCGTCAGATCCTCACGTAAGCATTGAAAGTTTCCCGACTCCGCGTCGAGAGAAAACGACTCAATATCTACGAAATCCACAGCTTTATCTCTCAAGCCGATTCGTGTGACGTCTCTCCCGTCAATATTGAAACCTACTCGGCTGATAAATTATAACAAACTGCACGAAAAACATTGGATCAACGTCTACACTCGCAAATATTTTCCCCTCCAATAACCCGAAGAGAAATGAAAAAATATAGTTGCAAAATTGGTTTTTATCACGCGTCGAAAAAAAATTGCGACTATGTTTTATACACTGAATGCGCCGATTAATTTCATTGAATCGCTCGCATCGCGACTTTTTGCCGCAGCAACGAACAATTTGAGCCGATAAACAATTCCGCGAAAGCAAATAAAAACGAGATTTATTGCCGACAATAAAAGCGAAAATATTTTTAGTTGATAAATGATGAAATGAAAATGTGTGGCACCGAAATCACAAACAGTGTAAAATTTCGGTTCGAGGGGTTAACATTTTCGACTCAAGAATGTCCAAAATCAGTGCACGAAATGCGTTAAATTCGGTATGCGCGGAGCGCCTGAACACGCGGCAGGTAACACGGACTCGATTGGAATAGCTTTTCCATGTTCGCTGTTTACTATTTCAGTGCCATTAGACCGGTGCATATATAGGATCGCCGGACGTGTTCACCAATACAGCTGTTTTCTCGAACCGGTCGTATATTTTCACTCGTCAGTATTCGCACAGTCATGCGGAAAAACGAACATCCCGATAGTACGTACATTTTTATGCTTAATATCCGCAGCGTGTGTTCATCACTGGGAAATAATTTAACATTTATTGCCGGCGACGTCGTGGACAGGATGCTCAGAATGCTTATTAGCTGATCGAATGTTGTCCATTAATTAATAGTTGGAAGACTCAAAGCGTCGGGAATGTCGATTTTTCAAGGGATTTTGAATTCGGCCGAGTCTGCAGATTTCCATCTCAATATTCAAATCCGTTTTCTTTTTATCCATTTATAAACGAGCAAGACGTTGTGAAAAAAAACGTGTTTCTAATGAGGATTCCGAAAACTTTGCATGAACAAAATTTCATCAATAAAAGAAGATTCGAATATCAATATGTCACCCTTTTTGCGACGTTGCTACATGCATGTTTTATAACGAAAGTGCAAAATCGAATATTCGCGTGAAAATATAATCGACTAATATTTCGGAGTGTGAAATATGTTTTTTTTTTTCGTAAAATTGTTGACTTTGAGTATCATAAATATTGTGAAAAATTTAATTTGATGTACGATCATTAATAACCATATACGTGAGAGTCATGTACATATATGGTTAAAAACTATGTAAGAAATAGTACTTGGGAGAAAAATACTTCGTAATGGAGCGTCTGGATCGAGAAACTCGCCGCGCTCTTGGACGAAGGGTCTAAGTGTTTTCGATGCTCGGAAATTTGATATTGAAAAAAAAATTAATGAAGTTCGCATAAAAATACCATTATATGAGCACATATTTTTTATTAGACCCGCCGTTCCTTGAATAAAAAATTTAAGTCAAATTTTTCCTCCGCTGAAAATCCATGTTTTTTTGAACATCTATTTAGAATACTCGGCTACAAATTACCCGAATGTAAAAATTCTCGCGTAGATTTACTTCTAACATCGTAGCGAAGCTCACGAGTCTTAATTGTCTCCATGATTTTATTTATTTTTAATAATAATTCCATGAGAATCAAAACCCTTGTTTCGAAACGTTCGCGGAACTTTCGATTTATGAAGACTTGCAGCGACAAAGTTTCTCCATATTGGTAAAGAAAGTTTGTCTCGCAATTTGAAATTAATCGAGTCACAACTATAGACGCTAGCGATTATTGGTAAAAAAACGCTCGGTTTTTACGCCGCGTCAAGCGAAACTTGTGATTCAAACGAGTCGAAACGCTCTATGATGACGCGTTTTTTTTAATGAAAAAAGTTCAGTACATACGGTACATTTTGGAATCAAGCTTGTCGAATAAGAAACGCAATTAACGTGCAAACGTGGGCCGCTAGAGAAGCTGTCGCGGAGCTTAATCAGTTACGACGCTGATGGCGTGGTTAACAATAAATAACACCCGGGAATAATTATTATGGTTCGCGACGTCCCGGCATGAATTATCAGCCGGCCTTTTTTTCTCATCCGCGAGCGTGCGCTCGCGACTCGCATCTCTCGCGGCGCGAAATTTATCAAGCCATTTTATAGCCTTGGTTCTTTCGCGGCGAAGGTGAAACGTTTACCCGGAAGAGGGTTAGAATATGCGGGACTACGTCAGTGGCGAACAGAATCCGCATTGATTTCCAAAGAAGCCACGCGCCCGTCAGCGGTTAGAATTGCCCCGGGATAGGGTTTGCGGCGTGCCTGCGTGGATCATGATAACAAGGAAGTATGAATTATTCAAGATTTTTTGCCGCTTCCTTCCTTCCTGCCTTCGCCTCTCGTGCCCTTTGTTTAGTCTCTTAAAATCCTCCGTGCGTGAAATGAATCGTGCTCGACGAAAATTCGCTCCGCTTCGGGAAATAAACGTCCCAGCCCGCGCGGTCTCATCCATATTTTATCATCCCCTTTAAATATATTTCGTATATGACCATGTCTGATCATATGACTCGAAAAATGAGGGCGAGTAGGCCGAAAACTTCCACATAATTTCAGACATTTCACGATTTTTACGCACCCAATCGAAAATTTGAACAGCAGAAATAATTTCGATTCGCTTTTTTTTCCTGCGATCTTGAAAGAAGCTTTTGGACTTGCGAAAATTGAACCTTGTTAAGCCTCTTCCATGCGACGGAAATGACGAGACCGACGCTCATTCTGCGTCTTCCGTTCGCGGACGACCCGCGACCCCCGATTTGACCTATAAATTAGATAATAGTGCCTCGATTAATATTAATTTCTCTTCCCCGAAGGTCTGTTTATATCGCAGCGGCAGTTTTTCGCCCAATTTTCGCGGAACCCGGTTCCTTTTTTTAACGATGTCACCCAACATGGCGCGCTCTTCACAACTCGTTAACGGCGCGAGATTAAGCGATATAAAGTAAACGCCATTAATTCACGCGAGGGTGTAATCGCACGCCGAGGACCCCGAACCCGTCGCGGGTGACATCTGCAACCCGCGCGCAATTAATCTCGCGAAAGGTTTATTTCGTCCTCGGAACAAACAGAGACCGTTTCCGGATACACGCCATTTGTCGCGGTTAAAACTCATCCAAAAAGATCGCCAACGTTTTGTTTTTTCTTCGTCGAATCGCCCGTGGCGGAAGTATTTGATTGAATGTCGAGTCTATGATTACGCTTAATTTACGGTCTCTCCTCGATCGATCAATCCCACTACCGTTAGTCATGCATATGCGAGTACGCGAAGGAGAATCGGGGAAGATGCGCACCGCAGAACCAAGAGGGATACTTTCCTTAGAAATCGAACGGTACTTCTCGAGAGCCGGTTCATAGGTCAGTTCCGAGTGCCACATGAGCGAGGGCAATTATCGCGCAGGGAACACGTTTCCCGACTCTCGCGTGGGTGCGATACCAAAACGAGCAAAAGCGGAAAATGACAGTCCGGATTGGCTTTCGCAACGGAAAATAGTTCGCGATTCCGCGAAAACTCGGCGAATCGTAAACGATAAATCATGGTCGTGTTTTTTTTGGTTTCAGGTGAGTTTTACAAATACACTTGACAAGGGAGTTCTTCGCCGCGGGAGAAGGTAAGGTAATGGAATAATCTCGATGCGGCCTCTTCTATGGAATGATCCGCGAGCACGTTGTACGTGTATCCTCGGGCTTTGATCCCGCCATAAATCATTATTATCTTCCGGGAAGACACCTCGCGAAGAAACCACTTAAAGGCACCTTAATAATAACTCGCGTGCACCGGATTACGTCGAGCTTTTGTTCATTAGTGGACCATTTCGGTTTAATTGACACCGCTGACCTGGCGGCACTCGCGCGCGGGTAATGGATAGCCCGACACTTTGCGAACGTTGCAGGTCTATAATCTATGGAGCGGGCGCCTCTTTATCCCGACGAAACCGGTGTCTCTCGAGTTCGAATCTAATAAGCGGCTGCCGCGATCCTCGGCCCGATCGAGAAAACTCCGGGAAGAAATCTCATTAGGCTCGTTATTTCCTCGCGACCCTCGTCTAACAAATTTGCCGCGGGATGACGATGCCTCCCAGACGTGAAATATTAATAACCGTTGATAGCCGCACGATAAAAGGCAATATGCAGTACAGCTTTTTCCTCGTGTCGGCGTTACTTTGGCATGGGAAAGTTTTTTGCCACTTTTTAGTTAGTGAATTACCCAGTAAGGAGTACATTTTTTTGTGCGTTGGCTTTTGCAAAGTATACTGAAAAAACGTGTCGTGAAGAAAATGTAATTCGAGATTTTATTCATGAGAATATGACGGTGTTGAAAATTTAAGAGATTTTTTAAAACCTCTTTTCCTTTACATTACATTTTCAGTCATGTTTCTTGCCAATGCAATTTTAAATTTCATTTTTATCACCACCGTAAATTGTGATCATATCCCATTCTTCCATTCATCATTTATAAGTTATCGTAAAGTGTTACATTTCCAATTCTGTTTAAATTTAATTTCGAAAAGAAGACTTTCAAATCTCTTTTCCGGAACTGGTTAATTTCCTCTCACTCTTGCCTTTATTTTGTAGTTTATTTTTGTTCCAGAAGTTTTTTCATCTCCTTATTTCAGAAGAATCTCGTTCAATCTCGATTACTTTCCTTTTATATCTCCCCCAGAAAGACCGCACGCCGATTATTTATGATTCCTCGAACAGGAAATCAGAACAATCGATACATATTTTCAAAATCCAACCGAAAGCGACAAAATGTAGCCCGGAAAAGTAACAAAATTGATACCCGAGAGCGATAATTTAGACACGTTCAAGGTTGCACTTGATACAAGCTCCTTCGTCCACGATTACTTATTGTCAGACGTAAGTTGTCAAGTAATTATTGACTGGCGTAATGTTACAGCTAATTATCGTTCCGAAAGCAATTAAACCAGTACTCGATACTCGACGAAATGAGATTACGGCCAAGTGCACCATGTGCCGATGACTGATGATACAAGGTGACAAATTCGACACCAAACAACGACGTCAATTTTCGAGCAACAAATTACCCGCCTTTTTCATTAAAAAAACAATTATAAAAGTATCGCTGTAACGCGAGAAAGAAAATCTCTAAAAAAATCGTCTTCACTGTAAGTTGAGACAAGTCGGCTGTCGTGGTTGAAAAAAAGTCAAAACCGCGGTATAATAACCTTATGACTATACATATTTTTGCTATCTGCTCGCAAAGACGTTTGGTGGTTGCAATTCCCGGCTGCTCTTTGATGAAATTCCACTCAAAGAATACTCGCCGATGGCGCAAATCCGGCGTCGAAACCGCACCGAATGGGATTCGGAATGGGAGCACTACCCAATCCAATTACCGGCATTAGAACCAATATTTCGTGAAACTTGCATGGAGGTATCTCGAGAAATGCGCGGTAACACGTGGGGCATATAGACACTCGCAAGATTTCCATAATATAACGGTAATCGCCGCGAAACGCTTCCTGCGCGGAATGTGAGCACGAAACGCGTTCTTTGTTTCGTACGCAGTTTCGTCGTCTTCGGAATATCGCGATAATCGTATTCCCTGACTCCTTCTGTTATTCGAGCCGAGGCAATAATCCGGCAACTCTAGTTTTAAGGTAACGACATGGCCCGTCGTCGTCTCCCTAGTGTAATCATCGACTTATCTTCTCCCCTGTTTCCATCCTTGCCTTTCGCCGTGAAAATCCTCGAGTGAAATATCCTCGACGTACTCTCGAGGCGCTGAAACTGATGAGACTCTTAGCATCCTCGATTTCAATCTGCCCAACGAACGAAAACGCTTGCGCCGTCAGCTTTTTCGCGATACTTTGATAAGATTTCCATTCTGCTTCTCGCGAATATTATTCCATCCGTAAAAAAACGGCAGGGGAATTCCTTCGCTCCGGTATCGAAATAAACGTCCAGTTATCGTACTCGAACGTTGGTTAATTGTCAATTGCACAATTTTACTCGGATTCTCGAATTTTTTCGTTTCGAATTCCGTTTTGTTAGATCCAATTAGGCTTGATTACCGTGTGGAATATGCGTTATAAATCATATTTTCTTGTTAACAATTTTCCCGACGAACGAATGCAAAAACAACGTGTTTCAAATTTTCGACACAGCGAATTTGAAATTGCGCTAATGATATTTTTGAGCGTATTTGCGGTACGCGTGTATCGACGAGATCGGGCTTTAATTAGAACGACGCTTGACGCAAAGTCAATAATTTGGTAGCTTCGATGATCGCTGACAGTGACCAGTGCGATTGATCGACTTCGGTGTAATTTGCATCGCTTGTAAATTCGATGGTGTACTTGGGGTAATGGAATTTTGATTGTAATCAAAGTACGGCGAAAATTGCAACAATTTTTCCATTTTCAGCTTAAACCAGAAATGCCGACGCCTGCGCTTTTTCGCGCCCCGATCGCTCTCGCTGTAATTTGATTTGCATTCATTCGCTAAAGTTTCGTCGATCTTTTCGCACCATAATCTCCTTACGAAAAGTTTGAACTGAGCACTTTTGGAGAAGTGCGCTTGTACTTTATTTCCCTTTCGCGTGAGACTTGGTAATAAAATATTCCACCGTAACTCTTTGCCCTCTGTCATATTCACATGCAGTTATCCAGTTTATTTGAAGATGGAAAGAACAAATTGCTAGAGATCGCGTTGTAACGCTTTGTTGTACTTCACACTTCGGAAGTGAATGGAACATTTTCAAGCAGAAATTTCAAACGTTGCGGAACGAATGAAATAAATCTTTGGCCAGCAGTTTTTGTCCTAGGAATCGTGAACTTCGTGTAACGTCTATAAAGCATTTTATAATTTACAAAAAGGTTTTTTTTCTTTGTCTAAATCTTTACTGAAGTTTTTCAGCTGGAAAGGAAGTGCAATTTGTTTGATTGAAGCGCAGAGTTTTTTGGGAAAAGTCTGCGAGTGTCAGTTTACACGAAATTATACGACAAGTTGTTATAATACACGTCCTTGTAACTTGAACCTTCCTTTCAATTAAGATTATGGTTGGATTTCTACTGTTTAGAACAAGATTACAAATTTCGTGATACGAATTTGTGAATTGAAAATTAAGAGTTCATCACTCATAATTGATCAATTACTAAATTTTCTGTCGTGATAAATTTTAATAAACAACAAATCATGATGAATGGAATATGATCGAAGAGTAAAATCACTCATAATAAAGGGAAATGCAAACTTTGGTGATTTTAAGAAATGTGAATAAAATTGTATTTAACCAAGAATGGTCTTGAAAATGCTCCAAAACTTCGCAAAATTATTTCCCTATTAATGCAATTTAAAATTAAACGAGCTCCACATTCAGAACATTCTGCGCAGCTGGTTCTAGTTTTACCTCAGCGTGTATGGTAGTTATGTCCCATAAAGAATGCGCTAGCGTCGCAATATATAAAATCGTAATGAATATCGCTTTGCTTCACCCCTACGACCTCTTCGACCGCCACTTAACCCCCGCGATACCAATATTTCTTCGCGTTCGAAACCTTTCGTTGTCGAACATTACAAACTTTGCGGCGTGAAAAAGTCGCGCTTTGCCGTGTTTTTACAAATTCTATCGAGCATCATTTGTTTATGCAAATTGCTGTCTCATTTCTTCGATAAATTATGCATTATTCATGCGCCGGAACGTTGTAGACGTATTTTTCAGGCACGAAAACAGGCATTCGCTTATCAATAATTAATTTCCGAAAAGGAGAGTACGGCGACTAAATACAAACCTACTTCAGTTACTTATTTATAAACACAGTCGCGAGTATCAATGAACAAGTTGTTTGCAGATATCCACAGTTTACCCGAGATAAAATATTCTTGGCCAGTTCGCGTTTATCTGTAACACATATCAGATTAGTAACGATAGGAAACGGCTTTCTTGAAATAATCGATAATTCTAACTAGAATTATCCGATAAGACTCGACTTCGAATTTGTAGCGATCGCGGGTCGACCAGTCTATCAGATTACGCAGCGGGAAAACGTTTCGTGAAAATATCGCTACATCTTTCCCCGCTAATTGACACGATTTACGTCACAGCTTGCGCCGATTGCGAGCATATTTTTTTCCAGGGGAGTCGGGCGAAAATTCGTGTTGAACGCGTAGGATTTCAATTGACCTGGAAGCTCCGGCGACTCCGCACGTTTCGATTCAATAATTCCTGATAAAACTGCAATAAGGTTAATATCGGCGCCAACATAAATTCACCGTTTGATTACGGCCGTAATTTTTGTCGTTTTCCAGGGAATTATTTCTACTTCATAAGCGTATTTCTCGTACTTATCTCCCGGTAGTGCCGGCATAAAGTGAACACGGCTTTGCGACAGTCGTGAATCTCGCCCCGGCCGAAGATATGTAGTACACGTATGTACGGGGACAGTAAACTCGCACATCTTTACGTCCCATCTGAACAATTAAATTACACAAACCGTAAATGTCGACGAATAAATCAGTACCGTCTTTAATGCTCCGCGAGATGAAACTGCGCGAGCGCGAGCTTGTAGGTTCGTAGGACGATTCGTTGATCACAGATACCGTAGACGCGAGAAACGCGCCACCAGAGTTCCTTCTTTCTTCCTTTCCCGAAGATACAGCGCTCTTCGGGAATGTAGGCGAAGATTGCTTTATGATCCGACTCTATGATCTTCCTCGTTTCCTTAGATTCGATCATAAATATTTCCCCGATGCCGCTGTCGCTGCTACCGGTTTTGCTTGTGACCTTCCAGTTCAGAGATCCCACGAGCTAACTCGTGTACTTTTTTTCCCCTTCAAAAAACTACTCGACGTGGTTTTTTTTTCGAATCTGACCTCGTCGTTGTTCAAAGCGTTTCATTTGTCTTGCGCGCGACACAATCGCTTACAATTTTAATGGGACATTGTCTCTTTTTTGCCGCGGGGACGAAAGAGAAGGGGATGTTTGTCAAAAGTAATGCCTCCGTCCGGCGAACAACAGCGTTTCTCTATTTTAACAGTTTTTCCCTTCTCATACGCGCCGCGAGTTACGTCAAGCGCACTCGTTGCACACGCCAGAGAGAAATTTTCCCGCGAGTGAACTAATGCACGAACGAGCGTTATAGAGAACCATAAGACTCGATTTGTGACCGAGCCATGGGCGCCGCCGCTTGTGCAGTAAATAAAAGATCGCGCGTGCTCTCCTAGACCGCATCCCGTCGGCAATGAATCCCCGCTGCTCTACCAAAAAAAAAAGAAACGACGAGGAAGAAAGTATAATGGAGGAGAAAGAAGAACCGCGAAGGTAAAAACGAGCGCGGGACTCTTCCCCAAGAGCTCTGCTCGTCCTCCCTTTTTTTCCTGCGTTCCTCCTCTTCGTCAGGAAAAACAGCCCGGCCAGCGCAACCGCAATCGCAGTTTGTTCCGTTTCCGCGTACAACTTACGAGACGAGGATCGTACGTTTCCCGGGAACACGCTGGAAAGCCCTCGCCGAACGAGACGAATTAATTTCCCGACCGTAATTCGCGGCCCTGCGATCTACCGTTTTCTATAAATGTCGCTTCGTTTTACTCGGACTTTAGAGAAGAGTTTCTTCCTTCGATGCTCCTCTACGGTTTGATTTTCAACTTTCAATCCTCGTGATTGTCGAGGTCGAAGGGCGAAACGTTTAAGGTGTCTAACATCTCTTTATCCAGTGTACATTACGGTTAAAATATCGTTTGCTCGAACGTTTCTTTAACTCGGCACAGTTGCGGGAATTCCCTGCCGTAAATTAAACTTTTTCTCGAGAATTGATGATGATGGATAAGTACTGAAGCGTTTGTAAATTATTTCCAGTTGAATTTTACTAACGAACAACTCATTTTCGAGCAGGGTCGGCGATGTACGAGCGATAAATAATTTTCGAGGAATATTCCGTGGCGAATTTAATCCCCAAAACGAGGATCACGATAGAATCTTCCACGCGTTTTCCCGCGATGATTCATTTTAAACTAGAAAACGTGATTAAAATATGCATACGTACGTGCTCATTTTTACAAGTTTTATTAGCGTTTAATTACTCCGATGAATTTGTTTTTTGAAGAAAGTAAATAAAAGTGTGCCACGAGAAATCGTTTGACGCTTTTCCTGCGTTTGAAGGCATCTAATCAGCTATAAAATCAACAAGATTTCTATGGCTGCAAATCGTCGGTTCCCTCGGGTATTCGGTGTCTTTACCGAAGCCGTTTTTACAAGCATTCACTATAAAAATATCTTTATGGACTTTTTAGTAAGCGGTAATGAAAATCCCAGCTGAATTCCCTCAAACACAGTTCGAATCGATAATTAACATGCAAATTGTCGAGATTTTTACATTCTCGTACGTTTTTTTTCGGGATCGTGCCACAGCAAATTACATCGAGTCCCGAACGATTATAAATAAATCAGTGGCACTCGAAAAAAGTCTCTCTTGTACACGTGTAAGTCGGTTAATTTATGGACTAGATTGTAAATCCAATTACGGGTTTTCTTGAAATTTATAAAGTTGGTTTCATGCTCGATTACCGTCGTCTGGTTCCCATGCGCCCGCGATTTTTCAATATCCCGAGTGTGCCTAATGCTTATGTAATGCGCGCGAAACAGAGCCGCGAATGAAAAAAAAGAGGAAAAAGCGACAAAGCTCATTCAGCGAATACCGAAGCGTGAACAGCCTCGGCCTGACACCGGATATGCAAATCTCGGCGTTGACCCGTGCAAGAGTTCCCCTTCTGCCTTTCCTCGGTCTCTTCTCTCTTCGCGAGCTCCTCTGAATGAGAACCAGTTTTCTCTCGCGCGCGGCCATTCTAGAAATGTCCGTGATCGCTTGCATCACGGGCGAACTCGCGCTTCACGTACTGCCGCTGGAAACAACAGTTTGTAACTTCAAAAAAATTCGAAACTGATATTTTCGCTTATTACGAAGTGAGGTAGATGTCCCAGTAATGGACCGGGCCGTGAAAGAAATACAAAGAACGTGATTATTATTAACTTTTTCTACAAAATAAAAAGCTGTCGTTTCAGACA
>JABFQM010000758.1:0-29221 GCA_022816865.1 Zelostemma sp. ZL-2020
TGACAAATGTAAGAGATTTTTACAAATATAAGAATTCCTATCGAAGGTTACAAATTCTCATACTTTTTCCCGATAGTTCTTGTTTACCATCAAAAGTGAAACTGTTTCCTACGGTTTATAGTACATTTGCCCATCAAATTTCTCTCCGTGTAAAATGCACCTTATTGCGGTAATTGTGTAACTGGAGAAAAAGCATTAAGAGAGATTGAATGCGAAAGAAGGCACGAAAAACGCATAGCCACAAAAAGTTTCCGCAAGAGAATGCTCTTCATTTAAATTTTAAGAAATGAAGATGAATGTTTTTCTATGGAAAATAAAAGAAGAGTTTAAAGAAGAGTGGGGAAAAAATGCATGTTCTTACATATGAATCGGTTAGCACAATACAAACGTCGACAAATGTTTATCCAACTTCACACAACTCGCGCATTTGTTTTCTCGCTCACTTTTCTGGATTCTTGCAACACGCGCGCACGCACAAAACTCAGGACAAAAACTTGACGTGTTCCTTGTGAAAGACTTGAAGGAAATGCTTCAAGGGAAATTTGCCAACTAAAATACAGCCAAATCGGTAGTTAAAAAGACGTACAAATTTGTCTGAAGGTTCTTTGTTGCCGAAGCTCATTGTCCATTTCGGGTTTCCCCGAATAAGAGATGAGAAAAGTATGCCGAATCCTTTGTTCAGAAACGGTCTGATTTTCTAATCCTTCAAAACGCTCTTCGCCCACGCCTAAAAATGCAAGATGACAAGATGTTTTTTCACTTAAGGAAATTTCAAAAATACAAATCGGATTGTTGTTGAAACAAAAGGTTGGGCATAGCAAGTGAAAACTTGAAGTTTTTATTTAAACAATTTGCGTCTGCTTTTCCCACGAAGCATATAAATAGCTTAATTACAGTGATAAAATTGATATGTTACCAGAAAAAAGGTTAGAAATAAATTGATTGACAATTCACCTGTTCGTGCAATCAGCTGGCGTTGATTGGCCAAACGTCAATTGAAAAAATAATTTGTGAAGATCGGAAATCTCGCGCCGCAATTCCAATTCTCTCCGGACATACACTTTTCTCCCGGGAAACAAAAGAAAAGATCCACGAGAGTGAATTTTTTAAAGACATTTTCATTTATCGAAGTATTATTGAACACGTGAACAATACATCGATTTCGCACGCTCAATCGTTGGATAACGATATTTAATTCTCGCGAAATTATCAATTTCTATTTAAGTGAAATCTCGGGATCAGAAACATCGCGAATGCAATGAGAAATTTTCACGTACTGTAGATTCTTATTGATATATCATAGCTGCTTGATTAGTTTATATTAAAATTACATCGTGTCGTTTCAAACGAATAATAAATTCGGTTTTGTTCGCCGAAGATACAAAAGCATGTTCAGGGGAGCAGAATCGGGTAGAGCATTCGAAACTAGTATTTCGTAGTTACTAGGAAACGCCCAGTAGGGTCCGGGTATTGTCAGGCGCTGGAAAATCCTGCCCACTGGGCCAGCTTTCCCGAACGACCCCTCCCAGCGGACGAGCTACCTTCTCTTCGATATTATATTCTCCTATCTTTCCCAAAGTCTTGCAATCGCCGTATCGTTTGAATAAACTGTACGACTCGTTAAAAATAAAATAAAACTATCGACCGTAAGGGAACCCCTGCTCCACGAATAAAATCAATTACATGGGGAATCATTCATTTGAATATAAATATTTAAATTATTCATATTAAATTATATGATCAGAATTATTTTCATTTATTTGTGGCTATTTATTTCGTTTCAACCGATATTAGGTAAGAAACGGCGCCAAATAAACAATGCACATTTTTACATGCAATCAATTCATGAACTATTTGCATTTGGACATAAACAATTTTCATAAATTTATAACAATTTATATCATACAAATCATTATAAAATATAACTTGTTATATATTTTTATGTATTTAATTTCTTGCGCTTTCAATAAAATTATTTATTCCCAATCAATATTATTTTTTGTGAATTTTATTTTTTATTAACATTTCATTTTTCATTTTTTTCATTTTTATCTTGTATTCCGGACCCAGTCGAAAAAAAATACTGTCGACCCAGTCAAAAAAACTTAGCGCGCTCACCAGTCTATTGTTCTTCGTGCGACACGCCAAAGCTTCGGCGTGTCGCACGAGAAAAACGCTCGAGCTGGGGCATCCGCCTTTAGATAGATGCCGCAATTGATCAAACTTTCACAGCTTTTAATGAGCGTTATTGCGCCTTGGCTGTTCGCTGGTGAAAAACACCTGTTACCGCTCCGTAATATACGTCGAATGCTCATAGCAAATTGCCTCGCTTTCGACTCCTGCATCATTAACTCCTGAGAGCCATTAAAGTACATTTTGATGCTCCAGTCGAAAATTCAATCGACTACGTATTATTTCAAAGCTCCGAGGAGCCCGACCGCCTCTATTTTTCAGGATATCGTGACGTCACGCCCGAGTCCTTCAGCCTGGACCGGAAAGTATCGTGCCGAGCTACGTTTAACCTTGCCCGAGCTTCTTATTTTCAGACCAATGCCGAAACAAAATTCAACCTCCTTCTACAAGTGTCGAGCTTTCATTAATTTCGGTTCATCGCAAAAATCAAAGTAGCGGAAAAAGCTATGCAAGTATGGGGGTGAAAATGCCAAACGTTCGGCTCGCATAAATCGCATGCATGCGCGAACGAAAACATTCGCTACGTGCAAATCTGAATCGTACGTGACGTCGGATTTTCAATCCGTCGCATTTCAATAATTGGCGCGAATTTTCGTGCGGCACTTTGCATGTTGAACATCCAAATTGAAAACTTGCAGAATCTATTTCCGGCGAAGTGAGAAGGAGTATAGCGTCGGGAGTAAATAGAGAAATGTTTGCTTTGAAGAGAGTTAAAAATAGCAGTACGCGCCTTGATGGGAGACAAGCCTCTCTCGGCTTACTGAATTTCTTTTCCATTTCCTGCTCCTTGGAAAGACAAGCGCGAACTATGACATCATCAAAGAGAGCCCGCCGAGACCGGAACAGCGGTGGTGGCAGCAGCAGCACCAGCATCAGCAGCAGCAGCAGCAGTAGCAATAGTAACGATCGCTTGCGGCCTTGAGTAGTGACGTCAAAAGCAGAGGCGCGGGGCGCCAGGCAGCTCCCAGCTGCCCTGGCGCCCCGCGCCTCCCTCCAACCCCTCAAGCGTCCTCGGCACAAGTCCGAACCCCTGAAAATACGATCCCCTCAACCCTTAAATTCAATCCCGATTCCAGAAATTTGGCCCCCACTACGAGCTTCGGCGTCCCCACTTCCCCGTCGCGCCCCCCACTCGAGACGTGTCGAAAATCCTCGACCTCGGTGCCGCCGTGGCTGGAACGGCTCCAAAACCCAGGCTTCATTCATCGTTTACCCGTGGAACATCAACCCCACGTCTCCCAACCTCACCTTTTCGCGTTTTCAAGAGTCTTCTCTTGCGCACTCTTAGGAAATCGTTCGATTGATGACGACACGTCGCTGGGGAAGGGCGAGGAAAGCTCCTGAGATCACCTTTTTTTATTCGCCATCTGTGACTGTGCATTTATTGCGGGACATTTTTGTGCGCATTCAAGGGCGACATTGAGCTTTTGCATGGGACTGAATGAATTCCTTTCGCGTAATTAAATGTTAATCACTCTGTTTTCGAAAAATTACAATGTTTAACACGGAAAATAATGTAATTTCAGAAATGACAGAAACACATGATACGATTTCTCAATGTCGCGTAATTATAACGCGATGTCGCAATTTCAAAGGAAATGTTTTATCCCGAGCTTCTGCACTTTAAAAACCGCAGCTGCAAAAGATCATCGCTGTGAAATAAATTGCTAGCGCTTCTAGGTTTTTGATAAAAAATATCCTTGTCAAATAACGATAGAATTACGTGCAACAATGAGAAACCGGATATTTTGATGGCCGCGACCATCGCGCGAGCTTTGTTAGGCTCCAATTAATTTTCTTTTGTGCAATGATTTGCGCCTTTTTGCGACGTAAAATAATCATTTTCCGATGTCCCGGGAAATGCAAAGTACATAATATTCACGCAATATTACAACGCTGGAACTTTGACTTTTATTACTTATACTCCCGACCATACATTCTCTAACACGGATAACTTGAGAGAAGGTCACGTCACTTGCTTGAATTCAGGCCAAATTACATTTTATTTTCACCTTTAAGCAACTCTTGGCTTCGAATAAATTAATGATGCGAGATCGCGCGATTCCACAAGTTTGACAAAACCTTTCATTTATTCGGAAAAAAAACGTGGAAAGACGATGATTCGGGTCTGACTTGGGACTCGATTTATACGATATTAATTCGGTTCAGAAAGAAAAGGGCAAATCCTTTCGAATACTTTGATCTCAGCTTTTTCTTATGTCGAAAAAAAAAGATTCGATTTATCGAAACGCCGGCTGAAAGACGTACGAGAACGAAGATAAAAATAAATCTCATTGGAGCTGCGTTTATTCAAATGACAAATGCCGCGGAGCGTCAGCCTCGCGGAACGAATAACAGAAGAATTCAATTTCTCCCGCGTTCGCTCGCGAAAACAAGGCACACGGTATCAATCTGATTTACGTCGGCCTCGAAACGCCGGCTCCGTAAGGAACGGTCAGAGAGCGGCGACCAAAAATCCCGTCCAAAGCGCGACATATTTTTCGTATTCTTCGCTCCGGAAGCGAAGAAAGTAAGAAAGTCGATCCGTTCCCGTCGTTCACGCTTTCAACTTTTCGCGCCGTCGTGCATAAATTATGATTCGGACGCGCAAAAACACGGTAAATTTAGTGGGGAACGGTGCTGCAAAAGTTTGACATCTTCGTCCTTCTTACTTTTTTCCCCGAAAGTAAGCGCTTCACGGAAAATCTATTCAAGGGTCAGCAAATTGCGGTCGAGCCGAAGTGTGTTTGCGAAGAGAAAAGAAAAAGGAGCAAAAACGTTGCGCAATTTTTCCCTTGATATTGGGGCGTTGCTTTGACAATAGATAGAGGCGGCTGGAGAGCGAGTGATTAGGACGGAACAGTGGAAAAGGACGAGGCAGTAGTTGCAGGCGAGGACGCGTATTTGTGAATGAAACCGAGCTTCGTCAAGTTCTGGGTGGGGGTCGAATCAATAGGGCATGCCGCGCCCCTTACGGGCCGCGTGACGTCAATTACTCGAAGGAGAAGGCGTTCGAGGAGCGCCGAAATTTCGTCAGCCACTGAACCGATTGACTCCGCACGTCGGTGATTATCGATTCGACTCTGTGATTGTCTACTACTCTAATTCGAGCTGGGATTGCCGATCGCTATCTGCAAGGCTCCGCGTTGCATGGGGAAAAAGTCATAGACAACGTTATTGCGGTAAACATGTAGTACAAATTGATATTAATTTTTAACAAGATTATATTTAAAATCGGGGTTCAAAATCGGAACCGAAACCGATTTTGTAACGATTTTTCAACATTTCCCATCAAAAATACATCGTAATACGTAACTTTGGTAGTTTTGAAAAAAATGATGTGGTGTATGAAATTCAGCAATGGGAAATAAATGTTCGATGGCCAGTAGTAAAAATTTACACATTAAGTCGTTATTAATTTACCGTCCCATTGATCCTAAACTGATTTTTCTAGAAGCGATGTATTTTTAAAAAAATCTTTCCAAATATATATAGAAAAATATAATCTAAATTTCCAGATTTTTTTTATTGCAAACTCCGGAAGTTGTAATTGTTTTCTGATATTTTCATTGCATTTTTTAACTGGTCTGAAGCCGGTTCCCACAAAAATTATCGTAACGAACAAAAACCGATACTGAAACCGAAACTTTTACTCGCCCTGGTTTCATTCGCCGTTCCCAGAAATATAAGAATACTATTACTTTTATTCGCCGAATGATATCGTCATTTTTCCATGTCCATTTCAACAAGAAAAAACAGTCTTTGCAAATAAAACTTCCGTTTCCGGGAGCTTTTGTTGATCCCAATTCTACTGGGCTGGAATAACGAATCGGTAATTCGAACTCCCCTCCCACGTAAGAAAAAAGTAATGCGAAAATAACGCCTCGATTCGAGGCGTTGACTCATAAAATTATGTTTAGCGAAAAATAAAGAGGCTTTGGAGATGAAGAAATGGAGAGCGATGAATAGAGAACAGCCGGATTTCTTCGAATGCGTATAACAGTGGAAAAGGTCAACGCTTAGTCAGCCGCGACAAAGATGCTTGAACTATATTACCTCCTTTCCATCGTCTATAGAACGCATCATTTTTCGCCGTCTAAAATATTAACCCTGCAATGTCTTTCCTCGCGGTTTCGACGCAATGGATCTTGAAACGTTTATAAAATATCGCACCTGGAAATTGAATTTCCTTGGAAAAGCGTTCCTTTCTTTGCGAAAGGTTGAACCCTTCCTGAAATTAACCAGACATTTTCTTACTGTCTTTGCGGGAGAAGGCTAATCATACCCAACGCTTGTGCAATCGACAATGCAGCGAGTTCATAAATAAATAACGAGACCTAGAAGCCAGTAAAGGTTACGGATGACCAGCACGAGGTAAATATACCAGCTGTCGTCGATTACATGACGTCAGGATTCTTTACGTGTCATGCGAGTATTATGAAACCATCTACGTAATCGACATAATCGATGTAATTGCCGGAGTCCGTTGTGTTACTTCCTGACGCGGAAGCGCGCATTATGTCGCTTTACGCATTTCTTAACGTGAGAACTTTCCCGTACCTTGCCATCATGCTTTCCAACATCTGGCATAACTTTTCTATTTATCAAAGAAAGTCCTGAGCAATAAAATGGGGTTTTTTCTTTCTTCGACTTTTTATTGTTCCGGGAATGAAATATTAATTTTATTTCTAACACACTGCACGTCAATTGTTAAACAATATACATTTCACAAATCTTTTCCAGTGTGATTAATGAAAGGAGGGAGCTGCCCTTTGTCCCTTATATCAAAGAACAAAGTGTCTGAAATGTGTTTCAGGAATTACGTTGCCACCGGAGCAGGTATTTTCGGTCTCATAACAAATGCCATTTACACGAGTTTCAAAGTTGCGGTGTGAAAGAGCCGAGTCCATATTTCCACTCATTAATCTATATTTCCATTGGCCCAAGTCGACAGAAGCTCATTCTCATTTCTTCGTGGGATGCTTTCATTTTGGGCATTCCAGGACTCGAAGTATTTCGCATTCATATGATTGTTGATGATGTCGCGAATCCTTTCCACGTCCTGCGAATTGTTACGTTGATGAAATCGGTTACGGAGTAATTTAAGGTTGTTTGGAATTATTTTCGGAGTATGTACAAGCGCTACAATCAGCGATGAATATGCTATATTTCAATCACAATTGTTTCAATTATTTGTGAAGAGAAATAATGTCTAGAAAAAAATATTAACAAATGCCTTCGCGATCGAAGTATGAAACTTGAAATCGTTTTTTCAATGTCAAATCTTTCGTTCGATACAAAATTTGTAATAATTTTATAGGGATCTGAAAGGGGATGAAACTGAAACGAAGAAGAATTTCCATTTCGATATCGTATTTGTTTCGTTACGATATCGATTTCAGTTTCAGTTTTTATTTTCTCCCTGGAACAAATCTTGCATTTTCCACTCATTGTAGTTCTCTTACAAAACTTTAATCTTTCAACGCACTTTTTTCATCGGCATCATTCCAAAATTGTAGCTGTTTTTGAAGTTTTTTTCTTTCCCGAAGAAATTCCGCAATTTCGGAGCATTTATTTTCTCGCTTTTTATTCCGGATTCCGACGAATAATGTGAGTATCGCAACGACGTGTCAATTTTAGGTCTACCGCCGATCAAAATCATCGGTTTCTGGCCATTCGAATGAATCGAAGCGAACGTGTGGTTCGTTCCGTCAATGGCGCTCTTTTTCACAGCGATTTCGTACACGCGACTCGCGTCGTCCCTGTCGCTCTCTTTGTCCTCCTCAACGACAACGAATTGTTTTTCACCCTTGCTTTTCGAGCGTAACTTTGATTTTCCAGTTCGTGATTTACGGCACGCGTACGATTGCAAAGGCGCTGTTTCCAGTTCTGATTTATGTTTTTTTTGCATCTGTAATTGTCTGACTTTTAGCTTCGGTTTCTCCGCGCTCTAAAAATACCAATGATTTTCAGGAATAAGTACTTGAAAACTCTCGTTTATCGAGAAACTGTCATTTAATTTTTTGATAGTTCGATTAATTAGTTGAAATTTCAAGCTCTGAAACTTTATCAGCAAAAAGAAGTTTGCTCGGGAAAGTAGATTCTTCGGGCTTTCTTTTTACCTTCTTCCGTAGACGCGGACGTTCCTTAATCGAATCCGACACAAATCCAACGTCATTTTTACACTTTTCATCCGGAGCTTTGGAATTATTATTTCTTTCTTGCCGCGGCGTTGACTTTTCTGAGTTATCCTGCTCCAGGCTTGATATTATTTTTCTGAGATCGTTTATGTAAGCGTTTCTGTGTTTTAACGACGCTGAACGTTTGCCGGAACCATCGAAAGGGTGTCCTAAAAAACTCGGCTGTTCGTCGCTGTCTTTCTCTGAGCACAATTCACCACCAACTTTTTCCAGCGAACCATTCCCGACATTCTTTTCACATAAATCTGGCGCAACTTCTTCCACAGTCCTGTCGTTTTTTTCCTCCTCCGCTACTTCTTTGATATTTTCTTTCAACTTTTCCTCCGCGCTAGTTTGTATATTTTCTAAAAGATTAGTTGTCAATCCCTCCCATTTTGGCAAAATGATCATTTTCTCTTCGATCATTTTATCCAGCGACGCAAAATTTAGAAATGAGGGCAATAAATTGGGAAATGGCGAAAGCAATTCCTTCAACACTGTAAAATATTCCGAGATTAATTTCCGTACTCGGCAACAACGTAACGAATTTGGACAAATTCATTTGTACGATCTTTATCGAAAATGATTTCGATTTTTCTTTTCCGGGAGCAGCTTTTATCTTTCGTTTTTTCGATGACATTTCCCCAATTTGAAGGGGAAAAAGCTACACAAATCGGATTTGAATCCGCCGGAGCTGAAAAACTTGGACATTATTTTGTTGTTAAGGACGCGTTGAAAAACGCAACGCGGTTTTCTTACCAACAGATGTCGAAATGTTTTCCGTGGATTCGTCAACGACTTGTTTCAAATCCGTCCAGTTCGAGAGTAAAGTATTATAAAATAAATTTTTCAAAAACATTTTGTTGTTCCTCCTTTCCCTTCTTAAACAGCTCTTCAAAAAATTATACTTTGTTTTCAAATTGTTGCATTTTCTTTTCAATTTCATGATCTCTTGGCCTTTTGAATAGGGTGAAACGTAACGAGATTCGCGAGTCTCATTTTGCTGCTGCGCCGTCAATTTCATCAACTCGTCGTTGATGCGTTTTACGGTATTTTCATTCTCTCGTTTCATTATTTGCGAGCTATGCAAATAAACATCATCTTCATTTCTCACGGAATGATATACGCGCTCGCTAGAAATGGATAATTATTTGATGAACAAAATTGGCAATTAAAATGGATCGTCGATGTGAAAATGATTTGCAAAGTTTGAAGGTTCAGATTACTTGCGAAATGGCTCATTCCTTCCATTATTTTCGAATAAGTACTCTTTAAGTTGCGCAGTTAAAATATCTAGTGCATAATTATGTTTTGATAAAATATTCTCTATTTCATCGCAGTCATTCAATAAAGTATTGGAATCGGGTCCGAACTGTAAAACATTGATTATTACGTTTGAATCGCACAACAATTTCAATCGGGAGTTTATTGAGTGAAATGTAAACTGGCAAACTCGAACTAATTATTTTTCAATTTGTACTCCGAAATTCATTAAAATGTTTCAAAGCGTATCTCAATTTCCATGTTCAATTAATGTTGCAGTGTTAATCCCAATTAAACAGCAAAGCTTAAAATACTGGAAATAAAGCGTCATTTTTCACCTTTATGATTTCAAAAAAGTGCAATGCTTTTATCCCAAATAAAAAACATAAGATTCCTAAATTTTTTCCATTTCATGATCATTCAAAGTGTTAAAAATGTAATAACTTTCATATTGACAAAAATATTCTCTTGAAAATTGATATTTAAATGTTTTAAGTGAAAAATAAATTCTATTACGTTTTACATGCAAGCCTGTTAAAAAGTGTTTGTGCATAATTTTCATGATGAAGAGATTAAATTGAGCGCGAGTACTTAAGTCAATTTATTCTGTACATAAAGCTTAGACCACTTTTTCTGGAAAAATACCCAGTTTCGAGTCTAATTGAGAGTTTTTGGAAGTAAAAAAGAAGTAACCGGAATTACGATCAATTTTATTAGAAAAACAGAATTTTTAAACGGTACCTCCATTTTTCCTTCTCATTCCTCTATTTTTTGAAATAATATCCCATCACCGAATCGCACTGAATAACAGAACTCCGTAATTCGATTTAATTTATACGACTGAAATCTGTTTACTTGAATTAACGGAAGTTTTCATTAGATATCATAACCTCGGGACAAAATAAAATAAGGAATAAATGAAAATTTAATGAGATGTATGATGAAAATTAACTCACTAGAAAGTTTTTGATCGAAAAATCATTCAAGTCTGTTTAATAGTGATTCAATTAATTTCTTCTGTCAGTCAGTTGATCTGGCAGTTAAACAAATAACTGTTGATTAATTTTGACGTTCAATTAAGCAATCGATACAATAAAAAAAGCAAAGAAAATATACTTTTCTACCCCTAAATTAAAACTCACCTACTAAAAATGTCATTAATTAATAACAAACAAATTTTGATGAATTCACAATAAATTTTGAATGCACTTTTATCCGAATCGCGGATAATCAACGGCGCAACTAGCAAATGTTCGGTTCGAATTGAAGCCACCTTCAATTCGATCCAAAATTTCACGCGTGACGTTTAACGACTAAATAAAAATGTCTGACAAAAAAGAGATGAGAAAACGCATCATTAAACGTTTGCGGCCGTTCACGAAATCGCGTTTCCTATTGGGAGAAGTAATTAATCTGCGTACAATTAGAGGAAACTACATTTTCACGAATGCTGATTTTTCGTTCAGGTTCCTCCTGCCCTCGAAAAGTTGGACCTCGTTAAATTCTTAGAGCACCGCGCAAATCTGATACTCGCCGAGCCAACGATCGACAACAAACCGCCGAAATTCCAAATTTCCCTTCGCTACGATGTCCAAAAATTGAACGCCGACGCTAAAAGAGTTCGGGAAATAGACAAGGAAAACATGGAACTACTGAAAAGTTTGAACACGATTGCTCGAAACGGGGTCAGTTTTATTCAATTTTTTAATAAAAATGTCGCTCGAAACGTATGCAAATATTCTACGCTCGAACGGGGAGATCAAAATGCAAAATTATCATTGAATTTGTCTTTCATCGTGATGGGGAATAGGGCAAAGCGACTCAGTATCGAGCTTATTTCCGTACCGGAGAGAGACATCGAATAGTTTGTGTCAAACATCGGGGTTCACGAGATTTATGTCTTGTGTACGAGCTATCGATCCCTCAAAGTATGGAAATGAGGGTGTGCTCAAACTGTACATAAACCAGAAATGCGAGCCAGCATCGTCATTTTCCAAATTTCAACGTTACATTACGGAGTCTCGATGTGACAAGTTTATTAGCATTCCAGGATCAAATTTCCATACAAAGCTCATTTCAACTATTCCGAAACATTATTTTTGCCATCCTCGTACACTCGGCATGATTAGAATGTCCGTTCCTGCATTCTTCAATTTTAATTCCATACGGCACTATCCAATAACTATTATGTTTTATAAACTAATTATTTGAGGAACATTTTTTAGAATTTTGTTACTGTCAGGCCTCTTTTCAAGAATTTTGACTTTTACTTTCCATGGACCTATAATCTTTAAATTTCACTCTAAGGAATTTAGAGAATAATAACCTTCGTACCGGTATTCAGATTAACTTGAATTCATTAGGAAAAGCAAGTGATTTCATCCCGAAAAAAAATCTGACCCTGCGGAGGTTGGAACTCAAGACCTACCGCTTCTTAGTTCAGCGGCTGAACCACTTGCCCACTGAAGGGGATCTAATTTTTATGTAAAATTATTGCAAACGAATTGATTAAAACGCCAAATTGGCATTGCAAACATCAAGAACTCACTTGTTGATTATTCTTGTCGCATATTCTTGAAACTATATTTTGTCAAGTCGATTCCGTAAATATTTTCAGGCTAAAGTCGAGTGTTGGAACGAACTGCGACCGAAGAAAAAGACTTTAGCGGAATCAGAAGAAGATAAATTCAGGAGCAGGTATTTGATGAGGGAAAATAGGAAAATTTTGGACTATATCGAAAACGTAAAATCTCACTATTCCACAAAAGAGTTACTGGAGGACTGGAAGAAAATGAAAGCACGAATTGTGTACCAGTCGAAGTAATTATGCAAATTCAACAAATGTCACTTACAATAAACGGGATGAGACAATTCCGCGACGAATGAACGGTACACAGAGCAACAGGCTTTTGTGCGTGCTCTATACATCGCTATCTAACAATTAACAACTGTCTTAAAGCAATAAGCTTTCGAGAACATATGAAATCTTAACAAAATAAGTCTGACAAAAGAGCGTAACAAAGAGTTGGACTCGCTGACGCGGATCCAGTCGCTGCGGAAAATAGTATTGCCGCCTTGATGAAGAAACCTGCTACTCAAATAATGTAGATAGCAGGTTTCTTCATCAGGACGGTAGACTACCATTACTCCACAAAAATAGCAATATGCGAGTTATAATAAGTTTGGAAATGACCACACACTCAAAGTGAAAAAGCAAGTTTGGCAACAACAAAAATGGCTTTTCTCGCTCAACAATTTTCTTACTTACCAAACCACCGAATCTGCTGGGGAAGCTCGGAACCGTTACGGCACTCGCTTAATGGCACGTCCGAAAAGGACGTGCCTGAAAGAAAAAAACCGATTCGATAATAACCGGGGGGCAATTGCACACGGAAAAGATGAGTTGTTTGAAGTGTATGATAACCAAGTTAAATTCACACGCGATAAAGGGCTTTAAAGAAGAAATAAGATACAAAATCGCGGGAGACCAAGAGCTCTGGAATGACGAGGTCCGTTCCAAGTGGTGTTCGCCAGCGAAGTACTTTTCCAAAATCAGGGCGATACGAAGGTAGTTACCAGGTTCTCTCCCCTCTTCTCGTTATCTTACAGTTACTTATACTAGCAGGTCTTCAAAAGAACGAGCTTGATTGACATTTCATTCTGAGATGAAATTAGTATTATATTATTGGCGACGCTCCAGATTGCGTTGGATTATGTAATTGCGTTCTCTCGCTTAGAATTTTGAGTAACAAATATAAGGGATAAGAGATGAAATTTTCTTGTTTTGAGAGACTGCAATTACAAAGTTCAGTATTGTTTCGACCCTGTTAGGAAGTTCCAGATTCAATCAATTGTATTGACTGTACTCTGAAAACACGAGTCTGAAAGTGCCTTTGCAGAACACGTTTTTGTAGTCGTTTTTAAAACGTTTCTGCAGAAAGGTGTGCTATTAATACGATTGCCTAACCAATCTACGCAGCTCATCTACGTCAATTTTCACTTAGGTATCGATCTACGTCAATTCAAATCCGATTCAAGCCATTTTCGACGTTGCTTTTCAAGATGAAAAATGATATTTGTTTTACTTTTTTCATAAGTTATTTAATTAACGTTTCTTTTATTCATTTATCAATTATAAATATCAAATTTCTTCTTAAAAAGCAGCGTTGAAAATGGCTCAAATCAGGCTTGAAACGACGCTGTCAAGCTGAGGCTGTACCAATACAATTGCCTAAGAAATACCTGAGTTGATTCGATGTAGATTCGGTCTCGAAACAGGGTCGAAAAAATACTGAATTCATCTCAGAATGCAACGTTGATTCAAGCTCGATTCAACAATACCGTTCTTTTGGGGACACTCTTCTAACGAGACTCGCTGCTCTCGTTAGCCCCGCGAACTGACAATTTAAATATCCAAAACTTGGACCCAAAGCGTTCGAAAGCTCGACGGCAGCTTCGCTAAAAAGCTTCTTTCGACGAAAATTCCGGTCGGAATCCGGTAACGACGTAAACGATATTGACTAACGAGAGAAACTCTGGTTTCGAACCTTCGTATCAACATACTGATCACGGGATCCGGAAGTTCTCGATGTTCTTGTAGCAGAGTCTCTCGTAAAGGCCTGAGAAGAAGGAAGTACCGCGAAAAACATTCATTCGTCTACTCAAAACCGAACGAAACGAAAATGTAAACATTTGATGCTAAATGATAAAAAGTCAAGAAATCTGCAAAAATTGGAATACTTCTCGACACTTTTGTTCGCCATTTATTCAATGATGCGAGTGCCACCAACGGATGTATTGATAGTCCCAATATAGCAACAATACGATCGCTGCTGCAACCGATATACTTTGTTTTCAGATATCCATTGTGGTACGAAGATTCGAGATTCGTAGAGAAAAGGTCGCTGATTACGATAACACCATTTGGTAAAGTTTCTCGCACCAGGTGCTACTTCGACATTGCTTTGTTGGAGGATAAACAGTTCCTGGGAAGACTCGTTTTCGAATTGTATAATGATTATGCACCGAAAACATGTGCAAATTTCGCAGGTCTTTGTGAGGGAAGAAAAGGGTTTTCGTACAGGTAAAATTAGCGAACAATGAAATTGAATTTATAGGATTGGATGGTGAAGTTGCTTTATTGAGGAAGTATTTTAGTGTTTTCTTTGTCATATAATTTAAAGGTCACTGCGGTTGTTGTCAATAACACGCGTTTGGACAAAAGCCGCCAAAGTAACAAATTGCCATAATGGATTATCTGAAGTGATTACGTGAATTATTGATTATTAATAATATTATTATATCTTGTAGAGTAGAATTTCACTCTATCGTTCGTATTAATTGCTTTTGGACTAGATTTTCAAAAATCGGAAAAGTGGAATGTTCCACTCTAAATCTGGAGGGCAATTCAACGCGGCGTGCCCAATTTCACTCTAAATGGAGTGAAAATTCGCTCTGGACAGGATCATTTGATTCCTATCATTTCTGGAGTGAAATTTCATTCCGAATGAGCAAAAATTCTGCCAATCCTAGATTAGAGTGATTATTTCATTCTTACGTAGTAAAAATTTCGGATTCTACTTTTTCGAACCGAAAATCGATCGAACTAATCGTTTTTATAATTCATCGTTCGAGTCCGGTCAACGACCGAAGTTTTAATTACAACAAGTAACAAATGAATCTTGGAAATGTAATTTAGAGGGACCCCTTTTCACCGCATAGTGCCAAATTATTGGTGTCAAGGGGGAGACGTAACGAAATTCAATGGCATCGGCGGCACGTCAATTTACGGCGATACTTTCGAGGACGAAAATTTCGAGTTGAAACATGCATGTGTGGGAGCGTTGTCCATGTGGAGCAACGGACCCGATTCCAATAACTCCAAATTTAATCTCACCTTCAGACGCCTCGAGACAATGGACGGTCGCAGAGTCGTATTTGGAAAAGTTATCAGCGGCTTAAAACACCTTCGCAACGTAAGCGATTTATTCGCGCTTTATTTTCTCGCGCGCACTTTTTACTTCGACTTTTTTCTACGTTGTAGATCGAATACTTCGGCACTAAAACCGGTAAACCGTTGAAAACATTGATCGTCGCTAATTGTGGCGTTTTCGAGGCGAAAAACAACGAGGGCATTTAAAAGCTTCGCGTCTCTGAAAAACGGCATTTTTGAGTAACGCGTTACTTTACGAGGGAACACAAAAAATGGACGCGGCGCCTGCAGAGCTGCAATTTTTCCGACACTCGGATCTGCGAAGCGCGGTAACATTTCGAATTTTAAATTTCAATGCGTTTCAAAACGAGGTCAATTTTCTAATTGAAAAATAGTAATTATACTTTTTATATGGTACGACAGCAATGTAGCAAACGTGATTAATTTATTTTCAGAACATGAAAAACGAATATTTTTCTCGGAAATGTAATAAAATTGCAGAACTTGATCGACAGATGATAAATTCGGCGGATTGAATTGTTAGGAATAATGTTACGGGCGTTTATATATTTCAGTGACAAAACGCGACATATGATGCTAACAGCTGATGCCTCAAATACAGTAAACATTTCATTGCTGTTTCACAAACGTCGACTCTTTATCATAATTGCTTCGTCACTCTGCACGTCGAGTGTTATCGATCGAATTTGGAAGCGCGCAGGAATAACGAAACGCGATTGGGTCAAGTTTGCCACTTTTACATTTTCGAAAACACGAGTTTTCGAGATGAAAAAAGCAACGGTGTACACTGCAAGGTTAGAAACGTCAAAGAGAAATGAAAACAGATCGAAAAGTGATAATCATCAATTTGTGTTCGCAGTTTTGTCAAGAAGTATGGATTACGAGCGTATTCCCAGTTCGAAAATCGACCTTCTTTGTCTTTCAACGAGACCTTGAAAGAAATCGTTTCATTCAAAGACACGAGTATCAGTAATTGGGTTGTCGAGGTAATTTTTTCCACATTTATTACTGACGAAAAGTTTTTATTTGTTCCGCGCGAGCTTCCGGTGAAGTTCAAAGGTTGAACCCTGTGACCTTTACGAAAAATGCGGTAAAGGAAAAATAAAAACTGCAAATATCAAAGAGTACAAAGAAAACCGTATGACATGGAACAAAAGCTGACTGGAAATGAAGGAAGACGCACTGGCTTTGTCAATATTTTCCTATTTTATGAAGATGCGAAGTTTTCAATGGAGCGGAAAATTCAAGAATCATTTCTGCCACTTCCTGGGAAGACCCTTCAATTTCATTTCTTTTCAAAAAAGGGACATTGTAAAGTTTCATTGTAAAATTTAATTTCAACAAGACGTGAAATTGAATTAATTTTTTCTCATAAAAAATCAAATCGCTCAAAAACTTTTGTTTACAATGCAATTCTTTTGAAACAATTTCACGAAAATATTCAAACTCAAATTGTTTTTATAAGCGACGGAATCATACCAGAAACGTAAAATAATTTGCAAGAAACGAAGCAATAATAAAAAAACTGCGGAAAAATGCACATTCGTTTCATTTTTTATTCTTCGTCGAAAAAAATGTAAATTTACACAATTACTGAATCGTTATTTCAACGCTTAATTTTTGCAACCGCAAAAAATTTCCTTCTCCCGAAAGCTCTAACTTTCATGCTTGTTTCGCAGAAAAAGGTACAGAAACTTTGCTGCGAATACCAAGTGCTCCCGAAGGATGGGAAGACCGACTTCATCAAAACTCTGGCCACTGAATATGCAGTTGATCATCAGAAGATATGCCAATTGGCAAAAAAACTGGCTTGCAGCGAGGTTTGTAAGGAATTAATGCTTTCAATGAGACGCGGTCGTTATCCAAGCTCCATTCAAGAATTCCTAAAAAGTCCATTTTCAGACTTCTGATCAAAACTGGTTATTCGTCCGGGAAAGAAACCTAAGAAACGCCCTGGTTCCCACGTATCACTGGATCTTCATGCTCATGAGCCGACTGGAACACGGAGTCAAATTCCTCGTCGACTTGAGAACCGATATTTTGGTCCGCGGCAAAACTACCCAAATTATTTCACCACGAAACCCCATAAAATCTTAAACGACGTTATCTCCCTTTCAGGATCTCATCTCAAACACCAAAGATTCAGAAGAAGTAACTCTGCTGCAGCAGCTGAACCTAGAGCTGAGAGACATGCTGCTGCTCTGGTTTTCCGTGGGCTTTTTAAACATCGAGCGCATAACGTGGCAAAGTTCCTGCGACATGTTGCAAAAGGTACAATTTAATTCAAAGATATTCCATTTGCAATGAAAAATTTATGGGCTCGGCAAAGTGCGACTTCACCTTTACGTGGGTGACGTTAACGGGAAGTTTTTTACGATCCTTGACATTGGATTTTTATGTCCCACCATCGTACATGGAAAATATCGTGAAGATTCGATGTCCCCTGTTATTTTCCATTCCATTTTCCTAAAAGACAATCTTTCGATAACGTAATGACCTCGAGGAACTTTGCATTCGAGAGGTTTCCGATTACGAGGCGATACATCCCATGAGGAATTGGACCGATCTAAAACGCCGGGTCGGGCCGTATCGTAGATGCTACGTTTTTACTCACCCTTCGATGCCCAGAGAACCACTTGTTGTTTTGCACACGGCGTTGTGCGACGTCATACCTGGTAAACTCTTTTCCGCTTTTTATTCGTTCTTGAAATTCCGCATCCGCTTTCCATTTAAGTTTCTCCGTACTTTAATTTAATAGAAAGCATCAAAGGAATCGAAGAGGCTGAAAATAGAATTCTCGGGAAAATGGGAAAATTAAAAGAGCCACTTTCCTTTCTTCAGGAAGATAAAACGAAAATAAAAGCGGCGATATTTTATTCCGTTGCATCCACGCAACAAGGGTTGCAGGTAAAAAAGCCTTTTGTTCCTCGGAACTTGGCCGAATTTAATTATCCTCGTGTTTGCAGGGAATAGAAATGGGTAATTATTTGATTAAAGAAGTTGCGAATTTAGTGACCGGAGAATTTCCCTTGATAAATCAATTGGCTACAATGTCACCGATACCGAATTTTCGATCGTGGCTTCTCGATCAAATAAAACGAGGTAAGTAATTGACAAAGTTTTATTGGAAACCGTAAAGAATTGGCAGCGAAATTTACTTTGGAAATTGCTCTTTTGACAAAGAAAAACTACGGGTCGCTTTGAAATACGCGTAAAATTTTAAAAATTCCTTTGCGATTGGCTTAAAGCTCGTCACATTTTTATTTGCGCGTCAAAGAAAAATGATGCTCGAAAATTTCACTGTATTTTAGAGTCCCTAAGGCTATTCTCGCATTGAACATGAAAAAAAGTTCAAACGTTGAGAAGAATGTGATTTAAATGTTAGATTCTACCATAGGAATGGAATTTGCGAATCCGGTTTTGATTTCCTTTTTTCATGAAAATGCCAAAGATGCCAAAGTTCTGATATAACGCCATTCTTTTACGCTTTTAATAAAACAAAGAATGTTGAGAACACGGAGAAAAATTTAATTTTGTTCTTCTTTCCAGACTGTAATAAAATCTTCACTGAAAAGGAACAGCATGCCCTGCAAAAAGTTTTACAATGCGAGGATATATTTTCACGCCTGAGGAAAACTTTTAATAACAATTTATGGATGAATAACAACGAATTAACCGAGGTTTTGAAAAAGCCGTTTTTACGTTCGTGCGCGTGGTATTTGTACAAAGAAAAGAGACGAAGTTACGCTCTAAATTTAGTCGGTAGGTTTTTTTCCCTTTCAATAAAAAAAGCATCAGACAATTTTGTTACGTTTCCTAAATTCCTTTGAGAAATTACTAAAAACATTTGAATTTCAATTCCCAGCGAATTTCCATTTGCGAAATGGCGCAGTAATGTGGAGGATAAACTGGATGTCTGATCTTTCTCCCCGAGGAGCCGCTAACAGTTGTGGGATAATAGTGAATTACAGGTAGAGTTAGAAGCGTTATTCTCGAGCAAAAACTCATTTAATAGCAACAAAAAACGAAAGAAACGAAGTAAAAAAATAAGAAATATTTATGAACATCTACAGATACTTTTTGGCGGAGACCGAGTCGAACAGTCGTAACTACATTGAAAGGAAGATAATAAATGCCTCGGAAAGCGTAATTAAGCTGGCAGAGGAGGCTGAAAAACTCATGATCATGTCGAAGTTGTAACAAAAGAGCAAATCCCTTTCATCTACCACGTAATATTAAACTTGATCTTCTAAGCAAGAAATTTTATTGGTTACTTTCTTGATTTATGTTTTTATTAAAGATTATTAAATTTGTTCATTTATACAATAGCGGAATTGCTTCCAGCTCAGAGGCAGCGAGATGGTCTGCAGGCAGATCTGAAACAACGACCAAGTTTTACTCTTCTGGTGGAGGAAAAATCATGCATTTTTGTCTTTTACTTTATACGTGTATTGTACGACCAATTTACCAATAAAAGTACTTTTTGGAAATCACACCTGTAGTCAAGGCTGGTTTGGATGAAAATTCGC
The DNA here is from genome assembly GCA_022816865.1 of Zelostemma sp. ZL-2020. Lineage (NCBI taxonomy): Eukaryota > Metazoa > Arthropoda > Insecta > Hymenoptera > Platygastridae > Zelostemma > Zelostemma sp. ZL-2020. The sequence continues at coordinate 20,118 of JABFQM010000758.1, forward strand.
AGGAAGGTGAGGTCTGTTCTCGAGTTTCGAGTAGTCTAAATGGAACTCCTTCGCCACCTTTCTCCAGTTTTGTGCATCGAAGTAATAATAAGTACCACGCTCGTACGTAGTCGTTTTCTCCACTACCCCTAATCCCGGGGCTTGCGTGATCCAGACTTTTTCCTCCATGTGATACCGCCATTCCCTACTGTACCTGTAATAAAAAATGTCTTTTCAGAAACTTGATGAAACTTGGCGCAAAGTCTTGCTCGTTTTAATGACTCGTGATGTTACTCAAGACCAGTTTCATGGGAAACTATATTACGCGGGTAGAAAATTGTGTGCTTCGAATTTAACGACGTGAAATGGTCGAAAGTGACGTAAAGAGAATCGTAAACTTACAACTCTGCCGCCGCCGCCAGCTGCAATACATCTCCAACATTCGTATAAAACATATAAAACAGGAGATCTTCTTTATATCGATTTAACTTAACAGGTGCCAATTTCTCTCTGAAAAAAAGAACAAAATTCTAACGTTACTACAATTGCAAGTTTTCAACTCTCATTTGCGACATACGCAAAGCTGTAAAAATTATTTTCGATATCAATTCGTGATTCGAACGAGTCGTCGTACCTGATAGATGCATTAATGAGATACTCTGGTGGAACGTGAAAGTCAATGTCCTGTGGCCGACAAGGTGTTTCTGCCCAAGGACCGCCAAAATTTTGATACAGATTTTCAGGCGAATTGAGATTAAGCCCTAGTGCCGTAAGGTCTTGTCCTAACGCCAGAGATACGAGATTGGGATCCGTCTCTGCTGCTCTAATAAATGTTAAAAGACCTACCATACCAAACTGGTCTTTGACCATACTAGTTGGTATATGTGTCACTTTTCCTGAAAAATACAATCCAGTTATCAATACAATCTTCGCAGTTCGCTTACATCGAGTCCCCGAATCATTTGCCAATTTAGATAAAAAAACGACGATAACGGTTTTACAAATTAAACCAGTACAATCGAGTTGGCATCGAACATTGGCAGATATTTCTGGGACCACATTTGCTTTGAAATTACCATCCGGGGATGTTTGAATGCCTCTTTTAGAAGCTTGCGACTTTTCGGATCCAGGCGCTCTGTTAGCTTGTAATACATCTTGACTGATTTCCGGGCCAAGCCCCACAGACATACTTTTATCACCCGAAACGCTGCCACCAGGCGAAGGTCCTTCTCTACTCTGCGTGCCAGGCAACGCAGGGAAATCTTCCGAGCTCATCGTAAACTCGCTCGATTCTGACGTGGGCTGTTTCACCATTCCAACTGTAAATAAAAATTCCAAAATTAATAACGAACCAAGCGTCGGACAATCATTCGAATAATTGTCGAATAATAATTAATAAAAAAGGAAAGTGGCGAAAATACTTAATTTTTTCGATTTTACATTTTCGTTGCGAGAACTCAACGAAAGTGTAAAACGGGTTAAAGGTGGAGTTCGATTTCTCACCATAAGGCTGTTTTCCCGGCATGGGACTAGGTTGAGGCATAGAATCACCTTGGCCTCTGTTAGTTAACGAAGGAAATTCCGAGAGATCCAAGAGCGGTGGAGTGCTGTTGTCCCCGCCGCCCCCGCTACCGAACACCGAGTGGAAATTGTTAATTGCACCTTGAGATCCGTAATTGCGACTTTGTGGTATTCCAAAACTTCCCATACTACCCATTGGATTGGAATTCCTAAAAACCATAGAAAACCATCAATCCTCGTTCTCCCATCTTTCTCTTTTTCCTTCACGATGACATTTGTGGCAAAGAATATCTCGGGTACAGGAAAACTGTTACATTCGCAAGGTTCGACATTGGAGTACAACAATTAGACCAAAGACAAAATTTACAAATTGACAAAGGGATCTAAAACGCTAACAATGTCCTCCTCGGAAACAATTGGCCTTCTCAAGATTGTTTAATAACTTTTATCGGGTAAGCCAACTGACCCAAGCGCCGGCATGGTACGTCTTTCGGTGAAGGTTCTTTGTCCGAAGAGTCCCCTGCTGCCCATAGGAGACAGCTGGAGCTGCTGTTGCTGCTGCTGATGCCCGATGGGCTGGGCTCCTCCGGCTCCGGCCGAGTAGACATTCGGCCCGATGACCGCCGAGTTCGTGGCACTCGAGGCGTTCGCGGAAGCGCCTGAGAACATGCCCGATGTTGGCGTGACATGACCTGCGAGGGTCGACGAGCTTAGGATGCCCCCGCCTGCACCTCGCGTCGAAAGACTCGTGTTCGCGATACTGCGTGGCGGCTGCTCGAAGTTCAAATTTGCCATAGCCCGGTGGCTCCACTGTCTTTGTTATCTGCTGGGCCACACCAACAATTGTCTCTTTCTTTCTCTCCTTTCTCTTTCTCTCTCTCTCTTTTTCTCTTTACATCAACACCCCCGACTACTCGGGACTTCCACGGCACATTCACGAGCTACTACTCTTTTTTTTGGTTTTAGTCAGAGAGCTAACTCGAACAACCCATCATTCGAGACTCGTTCCGGTGACCTGCAACAACCAGTGATATAAAATCTCATCTACAAGGATTTTTCGTGTTTTTTTGCCGGGGATGCTTGGGATCTTCATGCTCATGCAATTTTAGGAACATGCGAAAACGCAAATTTCATCATGACATTTTAACGAAAGTTGACAATTGTTGGATTTTTGAACGAAAGATTCGGAAGATGCGAGTAATAAAGAAACGTTTATTGACAAAAGTCGACCTTGGTGGCGATGAATAAAAACAGCTTATCTTCCATTGAAAAAACGAGACAAAAATACTGTTTTTCGCGTTATCGAGGATCAATAAATAATGCAGTGAAGCGATAAATTATGAAATCCCGCGTCCTCAAAATCTCGGGCCACTTTGTTTTGCGAAATAAATTCGGTCGGCGAAAAAACCATAAAATGCAATTGCAAACGTCGCGTTGTTATTGCAAATTTGGCGCGCCGTGCACGGTGAAAAGCGTGACTCGAGGCGAAAAATTTCGGGGAAGTTTCGAAAAGCGAGCGAAGCGGAGCGTTCGTTGAGAGAAATTGGAGAAATTTTCGAATGTGTTGAACAGAGCACGATTGAATGGCTTCGAGTGGTGCTGTGTACGCAATGGAAACAAAGGTTATAAAGCAAGCGTTTTTCGAGCCCTAAAGTTTGAGCTTCCGTTACCTATTTCGACACTTCCAGGTGCAACTCAGTAAATGAGAAATTCGCGAGCTTTCGGAAAGTGCATAGCGAGTGATGGATAAAAACGAAAAGAAAACGAAGTCGAACGATGTACACTTTTCTCGGAGCGAAGAAGCGATGAGTATCACTGTATCTTCCTGGATGCTCTTTTTGGCCAGCCAAATATCCGTAATCGGCACCGCAATTTTAATTCACGCCCGAGTACTTTTTCGCAGTTTAAAATGTGTTTTACCGTTCAATTCACTTCACAAACAAAACCAGACTCAACGTTCTGCCATTGCTACGATTGATGCACACTCACACTGCCATGTTAGCATGTGGTAGTTTGTAGATTCTACACAACGTCCAAATCAGCGTCCGAATGCGCGAAGCGACACTGCAATTGGCGGCAAATTTTGAATCGCGAAAAGGGGATGCATTCGCGATTGACATTTTATTGAGGTGAGGTTTTTTCGCTGTGGAGAAAAAAGGATGATTCTTTCGATAAATAATTTACGAACGCGATACGGTAAGTAGACGTAATGGCGTTGAAAAAACGCAAATTTAATCGAGTATCAAGTTTTCCAATTTTTGCACAAAGTAATTGTTGAGTATTAATTATTTACAACTCATGTAGTTAATAGTTTCATTTTACAATGTTAGTCGTTCTTTCGAGAAGTCACGAAACTCATCAACAATCGATAATGTCGTTTCCTCTGATCCCGTTTTATTAATTACTCTTCTGTCACGTGAATCCAATTTTTCCTCTACGTTCCCTCTCTTTTTCAAATTTCCCTCCCATTTCCCGGAGCGAAAAAAAACTTTTGTTTTTCAAATTTTGAACAGAATGGTCGAAATTCGATCGTCGACAATTTTGAGAGCAAAAATTCCAATTTATGGTCACATTTCTTTGATCACGGAGATGAGGCTGAATGAAATCGATAATTCGTCGCTTGAGTCACATTTCTGAAAAATGTTTCTTATGTCAAGATTGTCAAGTGATGCAGATGCGCACGCATCGGTCATATGATCGTCGTCAGCTATCATCAGCTAAAGTGAAGCAAAATCGGTCGTCTCGTTAGGCGTGACTTCTTTCGCCAGCTCTTTACATTATATTTCGTTTTTTAACGTCCCTTGGACGGAATAATCCCAAAGGCAACGTCGTAAGATCCAACAATCGCCATGGCTCTCAGCGACGCGGACGTACAAAAGCAGGTTCGTTAAATGTTTTCGTAAATATACCCCATTTTGCAACATCGCCGTTTTCCATTTGGGACGCATTAAATGCATTTTCATCCACCAATATTCACCATTTCTCCAAAAAAGACGTCTTAGTTGAACCAATTTTCGATGTTTGTCATCGTGAAATTGTTTTCGACTTTTTGCTCTGCAGCGCCCTGTTTTATCGAACACGCCCAATTCCGACAATTATTACGAAATCGTAAAAACTTTCAAATTTCAATGAAAATAGAGTATATTTGTTCATGGCGATTTTTGTAATGAAATTATTATTAATTATTTGGTTTTTTTTTCAAGATCAAGCACATGATGGCCTTCATTGAGCAAGAGGCCAATGAAAAAGCCGAGGAAATTGACGCAAAGGCGGAGGAAGAATTCAATATCGAAAAAGGTCGTTTGGTCCAGCAACAGAGACTCAAAATCATGGAGTATTACGAGAAAAAGGAGAAGCAAGTGGAACTCCAAAAGAAAATGTGCGTCCAATTAAAAACCAGTCCAAAAACGACAATTTTGTATGGAAATAATGAAAGTTTTGATTTTGATATTACAGTCAATCTTCCAACATGCTTAATCAAGCTCGACTCAAGGTCCTGAAAGTACGAGAAGACCATGTGAGAACGACACTGGATGAGGCAAGAAAAAGATTAAGCGAAGTCGCTAAGAATCAAGCGAAATATGCCGAAGTCTTGAAACTGCTGATCGTCGAAGGCCTTTATCGGGTTGGTGTCACAGTAGTTTCTTTAAATTCCAAAGAGAGCTATGAGTGTTGGGTCATTTCTAAAAATTTTTCATCCGAACAATGAAAATATGTTTACAGTTGATGGAAACAAACGTTTTGATTCGAGTTCGCCAGATCGACGTAGGTTTGGTAGAGTCACTGCTGCCAGAGATCCAAGACATTTACAAAAACATAACGAAGAAGGATACCAATCTTAAATTAGACGCAGACCATTTCTTGCCAGCGGAAAGCTGTGGCGGCGTGGATTTATTGGCAGCAAGAGGTAAAAATTATCTCAGTCAATGGGAAATGTCTCATCTCCAATGTTACACGTCAAAAATCATTTCGTCTGTTTTTCCAGGTCGCATAAAGGTGAGCAACACCATAGAAACCAAATTAGAGTTGATCGCTCAGCAATTGGTTCCCGAAATCCGTTCGGCCTTGTTCGGTCGCAATCCGAATCGCAAATTCGCAGACTAAGTTACTCGCAATCCGTTCGCGTTATGTCCAAAACATTCCCTTTATATGTTTCATAATCTAAATACTTTCGAAAATGGCTTTGGCACAAGTATAGTTAGAACTTGAACTTTGCAAGATTTCAAAGTTTCTATGGAAGATTTAAGGATTTAAATCGACCGGTCATCTTTTCCGAAGGCATCTAAATTAAATTTACGGCGCTGATTGCAAATATTCGTGAAAATCAAATATCTTTGTGCTCGATCTTGAGAATTTTAGTAAATTACAATGAGCACGAAAACGGAATGTTGATGGATTGTTCTGATTGCTCTTGTTCGGTTAAATAGAGTATTATTCACAAATATATGCACACCTTTAGTCTATATTTTAAGAGATAAAAAAAGTGTTAGCGATCGCTGTACATATGTATGATGTTACTTCTGATTTAAGGTGAAATAGTTGAAATAAATGTGAAAAAATTTCTTCGGCTACTTCGTTCAGTTCGTTGAATGTATAGAATTTATTAACTGCGAAATTCCAGATCTTAATTTCCAACTTTTACTGTTTAACCTCGTAGCGTAGAACTTCAAACAATTGTATGAAGATAACGATTAGCAATAAAAAGAAATTACATATTTCTCAACGCGGCATATATTTTAAGTAACAATAGCTTTACAGGCAAGTTCTCGTCATCCTGCGTTTTCACGTACACATTTCGTCGCTTTAATTCATTCGCATTCCGCCGGTAAAAGAAAAGCTTGAACCATTGACACATAAACGAACACTGATATACATTACTAGTTCTCTTTAAATTGTTTCGTGTTTGAACCTCCTTTGATATATTTGTCTCATTCCTGGACGTTCGATAAACTACTTTTTTTCGTCACTTTCATAAATATCGTTTCATTGCGAGTGAACATCAAAACACGATGAAATCTCTCGTGGCTTCAGGAGTTACAATGAAGGTACATTGGATATGTATTCAAAGAAGCACTTACAGATAAGGAAACATGAAAAACTATACGACTAGTCGAAATATGGCAGTTACAGATTTCCCTATATTTTTTAAAAACCAACTGTTCGCGTAGAGAAAGGTGCGGTGCTAATTTCACAAAAGTGCGAGTATTTTACAGATGCAAAGTTTCGGGAAAACTTCATTTTTCTTACGCTATAAAAATAATTATTTTGGCAAGTTACGAGTAATTATTTGTCGAGGAACATCAAGGCCGTGTGATTATTGACTTTCTAATCATCAGTGACTCCTATGCACATATAGTCTTCAGTTTTCAGTTTTGTTCATGTATAATTATTCGAATACTGATAAACATTCAAAAAAGTACGATTCGAAAAAATCATAGTCGATGCAGAAAAATGTAACGTACAAAATTCTAAAAATCAAGAAACTTTTCTAAAACAACGCTAACTTTTTTCATCTAAAAAAACGCGATAACAAAAGCGTAAGCGGTTTTTCGTTTACTCGAACTAATCTCCCGAAGCCACTGTGCTTTTTTCTGCACCTACTAAGTATTGTACAATACAGCTAAATTCCACAAAAAATTATTGTCGTTTTCTTGAAGCGCTCGATTCTTGAATTTACTTGACACCCAACAAGTTTTCGGCGACGCCGAGGTAGTATACTGTTTGCGCAATACCGAACAGCGGCGCTATCACGATCATCCTGCACGCGCCTCCTTTGAAAAACGCCGTAAATCCCTCGTTTTTCAAAGTTTTCCTAAAAGAAGCCAAAAAATGAGAAAAAGAACATTACATTTTGTTTCAAAATCAATTTACCCGATGCAGTCGACGACGCCGTTGTACGTGGGCTCCCCTGGAGCCTTCTTTATCGCCTGCAATCTCGTCTTTATCACATCGAACGGATTCACTAACAACGCTGCGGTCGAACCAGCGACGCAGCCGGATAAAAATGAGCACCAAAAAACAGCTGAAAAAAAACCCAATCAGAAAACTGCTCTTTTGCTTTGCACTGCAGAAAGAAACTTACAAGACCCATCTTCTCGTTTGGGCCCGAGATTATTCAACCTGGCGAAGAGAGGGAAATAAATGACCGAAAAAGTCACGTCCCTCAGAGCAGTCGCGCCAGTTCCCTGGTAAAGACCCAAAATTCCTCGTTTCTGGAGAAGATCCCTCGTCAGCGATATCGCCGATACTTTGGCTATTTTTTCCCCAGCTAAAAATAAAAATGAAAGTTGAAAATCAAAGGTTCGCGGCGCGGGACTCGCGGTATTCTCGTGCCTGCTTTCGCTGCCGCGGCGACTCTTCCAGCATCCTGCATCTGAATTTTCAGCAACTCCATGGGAGTCGTCACCACTATTTGACAAGCCCCCGCTGAACCGCCCGCTACCATTTCCCGAAACAGAGGCAGCGCTTGTCTGGAAAAGAAAAATTATGAGAACCATGAAATTCGTTCTTCGCCGGCTTTTCCTCTGGGAGAATGCGCCGTTTTCTCACCCTGCACCCGGGGACAAATAATGCCTGAACATGTCATTGGCAGTTAATTTTATGGCCTTTTCCGGAGTGATCAGCAGGATGTTCACCGCGGATCCTCTGTACATTCCAAAGTACCCTTCAGCCTTGTAGGTTTTCTTGAAGCAATCGAACCTGCAAAATTATCGGAGCTTCATTGTTCGTAATTTCAGTCATTCCAGGAACATTTTACGGGAAATCGGGGGCGTTATTACATCGATTTGTACATCTTTTCGCCCTTTGGGCCGACGACCTGGTTTTGCAGTCGAGTCTTGACCAAATCCAGGGGAAACACCACGGACACTCCGATGATCCCGGCGATTCCTCCATTTATGATTTTCGGTACGAGCCTGGAAGCAAAAAGACAGCAATTTTACTTGAAATTCGTTCCTCGTTCCTTTTCATGAATTTCGTTGCAAGAAACGATGATAAATTGGCAATGCGCAACCTCTAATTTGTGCGGAGAGTCGAGTCTCTGTTAATTTTAAATTGTGCAGGTATAGCGAACGTGAAAATAGTTCGGTGCGGTGAAAAGGAGGCAAAAGTGGAAAGTGAAGTTCGTGCTGGTGCTGTTCATCGTGCGGGTTTTTGAATCAAACGACTGGAATTTTCGATTCATGGAAATGCTCTGGCACTTACTTTTGTCGTCCACGGAAGTCGCTAATTAATGCAAAAAATCCATCGGCTCAAACGCATTTCGGAAGTTTCGGTGGGTCGAAGACGAAAATGCTCGTTTGCCACAGCTTCGCTGCTTTGAAACGTCATGTTTTACTACCTTGAACTTACGTTTCGGTTTTTTCAACTCAACCGCTTCTTTGACTTTGCATTTGTGTTTGCGATCCATCCATTCTTAAAAAACTCATGACACGTGCGAACTTGGCTAACGGTGAAAAAGTATTACACGTGAAGTTAGCTACACTGTAAAAACGCCTGGTTGAAAATCACTACTCGGATAGTGAATATATTGCTGCGCTGAGCGTAGTAATATTACTGCCAGAGATGAAATTTACTGCACTGAAGGCAGCGATTTTACCGTCTGC
>JABFQM010000759.1:0-29165 GCA_022816865.1 Zelostemma sp. ZL-2020
TCACATTGCAATCGCGCACTGCGAGGTGAACGCACATCTGATTAATAATGAGTGTTTCAATTCGGATTCGCGGATGTTAATTGTTTATATCTTCTGGAAAGTGTACATCACTTGCCCTGGTACACTTTGACAAATTTGACAGGATATCAAATCAGTGGTTGCGTACAAGCACAGCCCTTACAGCAGTCACAATGTATTGCACCAAATTAAAATTATGAATTCGAATTTGCGCATTTTGACGGTCGATATTTCGAACTCTTCTTGCTATGAAGCTCAACACGACGGAGAAACATATTTCAAGCAAATCAGACGGGAATATCGCGATAAGATTTAAGAGAGAAGGTTCCAAATCATGGCGCCTTTATGTATAATTCAAACATTTCGGGCTCCATAATTATTAATGTCGCGCCAGATGGCGATATGAGAAAGCAGGCCCTCCTCTGGACACTGCAAAAAGTAAAATCCGAGGCAAATTTTGCCAATGACAGGAAATGCTATAGTGAAGAGTTACTTGTACTCAAACAGATGCGGTCGATGACCCGAAGGAGCCCGATTTGTACTTCAGGTACCTCGAACTGCCCCTTAACCTAACTTTTTCCAGCAAGGAGCAATTTCACGGACTGAAACGTAATTGTTACCTCGCGCACTCAACAGGCATTGATGAAATCGTTAGAGAACCCGCTAATATAAAATGCGAATCCCTGTATGATTATATGATGTTTGTAAGAACTGGACCCGAAAGAGTTCCGATTCGTGAAAATGTCGGGTACGAGAATGTCGAATTAAATTTTCGAATGTCGGTACAAAAATTCGAAAATGCAGTCCCTGAACGCAGAAACTCCCGTTTGCTTGGAAACATTGTGTTTATTTTAAAAAAATCGACTATTCAAGCATGCATCAAGGAATTGAACCGCATGAGTCCCATCGAATAAGTCCATGTGTGCTGTGATTGTTTAAAATTCGATACCGTGCTAGGAAACTTAATATATCTTGTATTGGTATAAAGTGAAAGCTTCCTGAAACAAGTTGTTGAGGACATGAACGCGATCCCCATGTTGATGTTAATGTTGTAGATTTACCCGTCACATTCATGCAAATTGTCGTGAACAGTACATATCTGGTCGACGTGTATGAATGCTCCCGACGATGTGTGAAAGCGTTGCTTGCCAGTGAAGAGAAATAAGGCAGACGCAGCGACTTGATGTTTGAAAAGTGGCCACAGATTGCTGTACCTATACATGGTTAAAACCGCGGAATAAATATCGAAGGACGGAAAAGTAAAGCAATGCTTGTCAAGTTATGCCCACGTTTGAGAAAACGGTAAGGAAATTCAACATGTTGCGGAACTGAAACTCTTCAATCACAACATTGGTATGTTGCATTTTCTATAAAACTCTAAAGTATTAGCTTTGCTCCTATTCCTTTTGCTATAAGAAACCTGTAATACAAAAGCCAAAAGCGAGGACAAACATTGGCGACTAAAAGTAGATGAAGTTCAAGATTCATTTTTCAAACATTTGAATGTATAAATAACCTTGTTCTCGCAGATTAATCTCAACTTTCTAAAAATATCGTTCTTATACCCTTTTGTACTTTAGTATTTGAGGATGAAAATAAATTGAAACTCTATTTAAATGACAAAAACAGTCCTTCAAACAGTACAGTCCTGACCTAAAGCCCTGCGCAGTCGTTTTTGATCCACTCGACAATGCTGATCGGATTTTAGTGACAATCAAAAACACTCAATATTCTTCGGAATCGTGGATGAAAGCAGTTGACACTTGCTTTGAGTGCATTGCAGCGCTTGGATGCGGGTACTTCGTCAAGCGTTGCCATGTCTGGCTGTTCTTGGAAAAGTTCGTATACGTAATAACAAAATCCACTGTCCTTGTTGCAGCACAACATTTAATTTCGGACATTACACGCCTTTCACGTCCAGGATTGCGAACGTAATTCTTTTTTAATCTCTTTAGAGAAAATGTCACAACTGCGCTAATATGCTTGAAGCAAAATTTTTTTACGATAAATTAAATCCATTAAAGACCGTTCGATGTCTGAAGTCAGGGCCATTCGGAGATTTCTGGGGTCTCAGAGACAAGCGATCCGTATCTGATTCAAAGTTAGTTCCCCTATTTCGGTTTTTTCAGATTTTTTTACTGTGAATGGTTTTTGGCCGTTTGTTGGTGATTGTTAGATCATTTTCATTGTTTGTTGGTTAATATCGAACAAATAATCACCGTCTTCAAATTTCATGGGCAATACCTCGAATAATTTTCTTGAGCTAAAACAAGGAAGCAGGAGAAAATTGTGTTGCTCGTGATTAAAGCGGAGAATCCGACTCCACAGAATGTTTTTAGGACGAAACTGATGAAACAGTACGTCCGAAGAAAAAACTCAGTTCTGCTTTCAAAAAAAGAACTATAATGAAGATTCTTAGCACTTTTCAATCGAAGCGGATACGGCCCGGTGCAATGAGTGCAACAAATTAGCTTCACTTTTCGAGAAAATGCTGAAAAAATTCGAGCACAATGTCCAAGTTTTAACGAACAATAATTTGTAAAATCACACTTTGACTGCACGGGTAGTGATTTTATGTGCCTTTATACAACGTGGCAGTTGTACTCAATCTCAAAACTTGCATTCCACCAGTCGCAACTTGTTGAAATGATTTTCACGAAAGTGATTACTTTCAAACTTTTTAGAACTAATTAAAAGCACCGTAGAATTTTTAACCGCTGATTTGTTTTGTTCTTCGCAACAGTTGCAGTAGATGAAAGTAATCACTCCGAAAAACTGACAAAACAAAAATTTTAAGATGCATAAAGTTCTGCTCTGGGAAAACAACGAAGCCAAAAAAGGAAGCACAGGCAACAGAAACCTGAGAGACTCGAATTTCGGGACGGGAAAATATTTGGCGATGAAGATGTAGAAATATAAATGTAAAAAAATTCCGATAAAATCAGTAATAACAATAAAAATCGCTATATCGATATTTACAATGTGAACCTTTTTTCATTCATGTTGATCAATAACAATATTGAAATAAATGGGGTACGGAACCAACGGGACCTATAGCGTTTGAGGCCGCTGCACGTTGACGGAAGCCTCGGGAGAGCATAATTCCCGCGGCGATAAAACACGCTGATCAGAGTCCTATGGCGGTCCGGGACAATGGCGTTGTTAGACGCGACGATCAGCGGAAAATCCACTCTCCGACTTTCGATGAAATCTCGGAGATTCCGGGCAACGCCCAAGCGAAGGATTTGCAGCGCAACCGAGCTTGGTTCTTGCGCCTGCGGTTGAGAATGAGCTAAGAAAACTGTTTCATCTGTGTCTCGGAGCTCCGTCCTCTTGCAGCGAGGAAACGAGAGTGAGTGAGCGGTGGTGCTTAGTGGTGCTGGCTTTTTTCCATTCTCACTTCATGTCGCCACCGGCGAAAGCGCTCATTGGCCAACGCGGCCGCGTTCGATCTCTCGCTCCGCCACACTGATCTATAAATACATTATAGATAAATATATTTATAGATCAGTGCTCCGCCATCGATAGTATCACGCCGCCTTGATCGATGGGTGATCGGATTAAGAACTACAGGCCCGATCGCTGGCGCGGCAGTCGGCATAGCAGTGCGATGCTTATAAAGAACCGAACTATGATGAATCAAATAGCGAATCTAGTGAATTGAGAGTTGAAATTGAGAATGATGAACTGGAATCTCTTTAAACGAAAACTTATAATTTGGAAATGGAAACACAACATTCCTCATAGTGCTTTGACAGATTTGCTTCATGAAATCACTAAATATGAATGTTTCGTTTCGTTGCCAGTAGATTCGACAACTCTGTTAGGGACACCAAGACGCGTAAACCCAATCAATATGAATCCAGGGCACTATGTTCACTTCGGTTTGCTACAAGGAATTTTAGAAACGTTACCGAACGATATTCATAAAATTCGTGATTTCGAAACTAATGGCATTAAATTAGCAGCTGGCACTGACGGTAGACCTATATATAAATCATCATGTATGTCAGGGTGGCCCATTTTGTGCAATATTATACCAGATGGTAGAATCTTTATGGTAGGTTTATATTGCGGAGATGGAAAACCAAGTTGTAGCAACGAATTATTGAAATATTTCTTAGAACTTTACGTGCAACTGGAATACAATACGAAGAATATAAATTTCAATGCAAACTAGAAAACATAATTTTGGGTTCTCCAGCCAAAGCGTTTGTTTTAAATGTCACTTCTCATGTAGGATATTCTAGTTGCACTCGATGTTATGTTCACGGAAATACAATTGAAAAAAGGAGATATTTTTCAGAGTGTGACGCCTCAAAACGAACTGACGAAGAATTTAGACAACACGATGACCAACAGTTTCATCGGGGACATGGTGAACTAGAGAAAATACCAGATTTCAATTTGATTGATAATATTGTATTGAATTGCATGCACTTAGTTTATCTAGGAGTGATGCGCAGGCTCGTTTACTTGTGGCTGGATAGGAAAAGAAAAAGTTATAACCTAGGCCCCCGACAAAGACTAATTTTAGAAGATTTGTTAGTACAATACAGACCTTACATTCCTTCCGAATTCAATCGCAAACCCCGATCCTTGAAATTCGTAAAATTTTGGAAAGTAACGGAGTATAGAACAATTCTATTATATGTTGGTGTAGTTGCTTTTCAGACTGTACTTCATAGTGAATTATATGATCATTTCGTATCTTTACATGTAGCAATAACGATATTGTGTTGCCAAAATCTTCATGGCCATCTGGATTATGCTCAAGAGCTTCTTGTACATTTTATTAAAAATATGGCTCATTATTATGGGGAATCTTCTGTATCTCGTAATTGCCATGGGCTTGTTCACATAACAGAAGATGTGAGAAGGTTTGGACCCCTGGATAACTTTAGTGCTTTTCGTTTTAAAAATTTTTTGCAGTTCGTGAAAAAATTCATCAAAAAGTTCGATAAACCCTTGCAACAAATTCATAATCGCCATCATGAACTCAAAAAAATATCAGTTCAGAAGAAAGATTCCGACAACTCATGCACTTTTAAACTTCACGATAGTTTCGAGTATCGTGGCCAAGACTTACCTCACAATTGCTCAAGATTACAATACAAAAAAGCCGTCTGTGACATATTTTCAATTGTAGCGGATAGTTTAAACGATAGCTGTTGCGGTTTAAAAGATGGCAGCGTTATAATTGTTAGTAATATTTGTCACATTGTAGAATTTAATGAAATCATTGTGGTCGGCAGGAAATTCCTGCGGAAGGAAAATTTGTATATTATTCCATGCGAATCTTCACTGCTCTATATACTCTCTTAAACTGAATCAGTGAAACTTTCACTGTTCGAATCAGTACAAAAGATGTTCACTGAAAAACCAGTGGAATTTCCGTTTTCCACTGATGAATCAGTAACAGACTTTGAGAAAGTCGGCACTGAAGTTAATCAGTGGAAAAACGACTGATTTTTCAGTAAATTCAAATCTAAATTCTTATAATTTAAACAATCGACTCGTTTAAACGAATAAAAATCAGAACAAAAAATAAAAGTTCAAAGGTTAAAAAATTGTAATTCCCAAAAATGTGTTCCAAAATTGTAAGTTTTTTCAAACAAATTCATCGTTTACATACTGCAATTATTTAAAAATGTAAATAGTTCGAAAGTTGAAATAGTTTCAAAATATTCATCAATTTTCATATTTGTGTGAAGACTTTTATTGTTTAAAGATTGTTATTGTTTGAGAATTAGAATATTTCGAACAGCTGAAATGGTTAAGAATTTGTAATTTGAAAATCTGTATTGTATTTTTCGTTTATTTCAACAAATAGATTGTTTAAACAATTTAATTATTCAAATTAGTTCTCACTTTTAATATGTAACCATGTTGGAATTCAAAATTTTCGCAATTAGAAATTGTTTACCAATAATACATTCGTTTAAGCATTGTTAAACAATCCTAATCAATAACAATTAATTTTTCATTCGCTAAAAAAATTCGTTTAAGAGATACTTTAAATAAAACAGTCATAATAACACTTTTCAGGCTTCTCAAATTCAAATTTTGCGCGCAGCAGCCATAGCTGCGATCTATAGCCAAGTTCGTGCGTACCACTTTTTCAGCGTCATCACCAACTTTGCACTTGTTTCGTACTTTTGCAATGGAGACACATGCGTTGCAGTATTTCTAGGTTATTATTCGTGTTTTTATCTGACGGTAACTGAGTGAACTCATTGAGTTGAAAGTTATGTATGATTGTACACTCAATGAATTAAACAATTCGACGCGTGATACGTTTTGGTAAGTACACGAAAAATTTTCGAGCACAATAGACATTTGTTGTGCTTAAATCTCTTCCATATTTTTCTTCAATTTTTATTCAATTTATCGAAATTAAAATTTTATTAGTACTAATTTTATTAGTATTTTATTAGTGAAAACGTACATTTCTTTAAATTCCCGATTAACATCTTTTGAAATTTATATTTGCAACAAGAGATTTAAAATTAAACAATAATTTATGAATTCATATTTTCCTATAGGACAACGCTTTTATTCATATTTACTGATTTCCTATGATATTTTCAGAATCATATGCTACATAAAGTTCGCTGCGACGACGAACTGCTGCCACGTTGCAAGTCTCGCTCCCGAATCCCGAATTTGCCCCGTCAGTTCTTTTTTTGGTACATTCATTTATTCGTTTTCTGACACTTTATCGTAAAAATTTCTGTAATTTTATTTTAAAAACAAACATGTCTGAATAAATAATTGTTTGCACCCCAAAAATTAATTTGTTGTTTACTCTTTACTGTTCCAAACAGTGAGAAACCTACTGGTATTTAGTGACATTTACTATTTAAATCAGTGGTTCAACTCACTATTTAAAACAGTAGCATTTTTTGCACTGAATGAATCAGTAGCTTTCCACTGATTCGCAGTGACCCTTTTCCAGCTATTTCAATCAGTGAAATTGCACTGACAATCAGTGACATTTCACTGATTCAAATTAAGAGAGTACACAAAGTCTCCCATCTATCGAATATTGAAGCGTGGTCTTTATCCAAAGTAAACTCTAAATTTGTAAGATTGCCCCACAAAGACAAAACGTTTGTTACAGTACCTTTGCTTCACAATGAATCGCGAATCGAGAGTGTAATTGATTATGACGTGTAAGATTCAAATCGTTTGAAATGCCATGAAATAAACTTTATAATATCAAGCAATGTATTTTTCGCAATTTTCCTATTCCTTTTCCCAAAGAAACAGATTGCTCATCCAAATAACCGATCTTCTATATATGAATATTTTCTTTTATGATTAGTAAAAAAAAGATTAATATATTTAAATGTTCAACGCTCCCAAAATACATGTAAGTGATCAATAAATGTAATTACTCCAGACATCGTAAATTCTTCGTAATTTCGTAAATACTTTCTGGAAAAAATACTCCTTGCCTGAAGTTCCTACTTGGAAAAATCGTGTGTATTGACTTTTAATTGAAAATACATCAACATAAATGTCATTTCATAATAAGTTATTATACAATTTTCTACAAAAATTTTTATTTTTATTTCAATTTCAAAATGAACAGAGAATATCCTGGAAATGTTATTGAAAAATGTAACAGAAACATTTTAACAATATACCTGGCTTGTAAAAGTGAAATCCTTGTAAATATTTTAGACTCGTGTCACAAACGTTCTAAAAATATTTCACACAAATATTCTCAGAATATTATTTTACCCGGACATTAGTACATTATAAAAATGTACCAGACTCATGCTGAAAACATTCGAAAAAAGTTTGAGAATGTACTGAAAAATATTCCTCGAATATTCTCAGAATATTGTGTGTTATTAGGGAAAATAAATAGAACAATTACAAAAAATTACGGAGGATCAATTAACATCGTAAAAAATTCAAAAGAAGGAATGAAATTATGAACACTTAGACGTCTTTTAATGATGTTTATGATAATGAATATGATGAATTTATTATTTGAAGCAATTTATTAGAATAATCGATTGACATTGGTATTTCTGATGCAATTAGTTATTCGATTTTATTTGAGTAAGAATGAATATAACAAATTCACTAGCAAGTAATCAATTTATCAATTACACGGTGCAAAAAAAAATGGATGAACTTTTTGAGTGGCCTAGTGTAGGTTGTAGGTCTGGTCAAGTGCAACACGAAACCGTCTTTCAACATTTTTCAACACCCTCAAATTTCTTATTCATTGTCTAAAAACTGTTCTTGACTAACTTTGCGCATTTATAAATAAACATTTTCGTCATTTTTGAACCGATTGTAGATTTTCAAACGGTTTTGGAAAGGGAAAGAATAGTTCTTTCAGAACATATGTATTGTTCTGCCCGTTTAACAAAACTAATTGCAGATTTTCCCATGAAAATCTGAAATTTTCACTTTGTTTTCTCATTTTGTCTACTTCGACAAGCTTTTTAACATAATTTCAGCAAAGACAAACTTGCTGGCGTTGATACTTCGAAAGCGCGTTTGATTCTTAGTAAAATAGAATATTATTTGTTGGAATCTACTTAAAATTGTCGGAGTTATTGAACTTTTTCTAAAAAGAAAATTCTGCCATTTTAGGACAATAGACGTTGTGGCTAATCATGTTTCATTTTATTGTCTTATTAACAAGTCGTATTGACTCCATTGGCTTGCAAATGTCTGCTCAGGCCTGTGCAGGTCTAAACATGCCTGCATATGCCTGTACAGGCTTGAACTCAGATCTACACAGGCCAGAATTATGCACCTGCCTGCGTAAGCCTGTGCAAGCCTTAAGGCTGATACAGACTCAAACAGGTCTGTACAAGCTCGTTCGATGCACGAGCTTGCTCGATGCACCGTTTTTTGGTCCTGATAATTGCAACGGGCGGTGCTCCACTGTATGATGTGTGATAAGCGCAATAAATTTTGTTACGTGTGCGGTTCGTTCGTTGACAAGCAACATCGTTTTGAATTAAAGACTAATATAGCCATGGTTGACGAATTTAACCTTTTCTTCAACCGAACGTACATTAAGAGTCTTCGGTATGAACCCGAATATGTTTGCTCGTTGTGCTCCACAACACTCAAACAATGGAAATCTGGAAAATGCAATAAACAACGTTTGCCATTTCCAATCCCGATGGTTTGGCATTATCGAGTTTCCCATAAGTCGGAATATTGCTACTTCTGCCAAACAAATATCATTGGTCATCAGTACAAAACCCGCGACCACATACAATATGCTGATGTTTTGACTGCATCCAAACCAATCCTAAGAGAAAGTCAGAACAAGCCACCTGCAACCTGAAAACCGAAAGAATCTTCTGTATTTAGTAATGAAAACACAAGCAGCAAAGGGGATGACGGACCATTTCTTCCAATTGGATCACTTTCGTCGGAACGGCATTTAGTGTCGAATAAAGATTATCATGATCTTGTGCGCGATTTGGGACTGTCATGGAGACGAACAGAAATTTTAGCATCCCGACTTAAACAGTGGTATACCGTGAAAAGTAATTTCAAAGGTACATTTGCATGAGATCAGGACCTAACGTCGTTCGAAAAAATTTTCAAAACTGACGAGGACGACAACAAACTTGTGTATTGCGCTGATGTCGATGAATTGTTCTTTTGCCTTAACTATGAGCATCGACCGAAAGATTGGCAATTATTCGTACAAAAGTAAGTTTTTCATCAATCGTTCTGATAAGATAAGAAATGCAGGGTATCATTTCATAATGCCTGTGGGTCATTCCATCCAAAATTTACAATTGAAAATTTTTTTTGCGTGAAACATTCTTTTTCTTGTTCTTTAATCTCAAATATTTGACACGTATTTTTTTATTTCAATATGATATCAAAAACTTTGGGGTTGTAAATTTTCAAACTTTTGACGTTCGGAAAAAGTACCTACCTCTAAACATTTGCATGTACGGAGAAAAAAATGCTATTGAAAAAATTATTAGCCTCGATAAAATTTAGGATTTTTCCTCAGCTGCCTTGTGGGGACTGCGAAAATCGATGTCACCTATTGTTTGATAAGAATAATTTAACTACTTAGAGCAATAACTAAGAAAGTAAGTCAAAAAAACTCCTGAAAAAAAATTAAATTTTTTCCTCAGTCAAATTTCGGTTCTAAAATGTTTTTATATTTTATATTGACTCTGCGTAGACATACACAGTAAAAAATTTTATGTTCTTGTGTTAAAAAAAGTCCGTGTTGAAATTTTTATGTTAAATATTTAACATAGTCATGAGTTGATATAACACAAGTCCTTTATGTAAAGTAGCTTTTTTGAATAAATTTTTTTTCAACGTAATATAAATGTAAAGTCATTTATTCAAGGAAAAAAAAGAGTTAAAATAACACATTGTATGTTTAAGTTAAAAATCGACACAAAAATTGTGTTATTAAAGAAGTGAATTTTCCAGAACGCATTTCCAAGAATCGACTACGAATTTAACATTTATCGTACATTAATTTGACTGTATACAAATGTTCATGACGTCTCTGTAACAGAAATAGTTTGTTCATTTTTACACAAAAACAGTGTTGATTTTCTGTACAACAGTAGTAATATGTCAAAATATCACTTTGCATATGTAGACGATTCTGAGAAAATGCGCAATTTTCTCGTTCACGGTCAATGGTTTTGCCGTCCCAAAGCGTCGTGGTAAGCCCGGAACACAAAAGGAAAGCGTAGAACGTGAAACATGATTGTGTCTTTTTTTCTCCTCATCAGCGAGAAAGAGACACAATGACGTTTTACGTTCTACGTTTTTCCGATCTGTCCGGGCCTCACTTCTACAGTAACGTTCGTGAGATCGAAAGATTGAAAGTGCAACGGTCTGGGCGAATTATCTGCAGCTTTGATTCCATTGAGAACATCTGCCTTTCGAAAATAATCAAGTAAGTTCACAACATGCGTCAACTAACATAAAATCCATACTTTTTTTCAAAAGTTCTGAAAACTTAACCTGAAATATTCAAAAGCCTGTAAAAACAATACAAAATGATTGAAAGGATTCGAAACTCGGAATAAAAATTAGTATTAGTCATTTCCGCTTTTTTCACTGGTTTCCTGAGATGTAATTCTATTTCTCAAACCGATGATTCTTTTCTCGTATTGTGAAGACTCATAATATTATAAAGCAGACTTTTTTGGGGAAGTTCTGCGAACGTAAGAATTTTTTCGAGATTAAGCAATTAAAAATGAATCTCAATTTTTAAAAATCACATAAATACATAATAGCATGACCGATGGAGCGCGGTGAACCGTCGAAATGCTCGGCTGACGAATGCAAATTCCGCACATTCGAAAAAATAAAAGATACAAAATATGACGTAAAAAAATTCTGTGTTGTAGAAAATAACATATATCACAAACATTCTTCATAAAATTTCGTTCCTCGCAAAAAATTGGAACTTTTCTTTGTTTTGATCGTCTTTTGTTTCCTGGAAATTTTTGTTGTTGCAGAATATTTACGGTTTAAAATTTTTAACTAGCCAAATCAAAGTTGAGGAACAAAATTTTATCAAGAAAATTTGTAACGAATTTCATTTTGTACAACACAGAATTTTTTTCCTCTATATTTTGCATCTTTTACTTTTTTGAATGTGTATGGAATTTGCCTTCGTCAGGCGAGCATTTCGACGGTTCACGCGCTCCGTCAGTTATGCTATCTGCGGGCTCATATAGGCTTTGGATGTCGTTGGGCCATTTTTTTATACTAAAAGTTGCACGAAACTAAATACCATTGAAAATATTTTTTTCAGTACTAAGTACAAAAATGGATTCTCTATCAAGTGCCGGGGCTCTATCAAGTGAAAAAACATACTTATTTGTCGTTATACAGTACGGAGATCAAAAAGTATGGGCTAAATTGGAAGAGCCCTGCTGTTATGAAAACTTCATTGCAAAAGGTTGTGAACAAATTCTACTTCAAAAAAGAGGCTAATTAAAATGTGCTGAGCTTTCGTATAAAAAAAATTATATTTTCCATTTTAGCTGAAGAAATATTCCCATCTTTGAAAAACGTGCCATTTACTTTCACTGACTCGAGTGATGCCAGACTCGATCCTGATTTTTTAACTGATTTCGTTCGAATCAGTACAAAGGGCGTTCTATTGAAGATTAAATGCACTACAACATTGTTGGATATTTGTAAGAATTATTAATAAGATTTTTATTTTTTCTGTATTGTTCAAAAAAACCTCAGTTTTTTGACAATAATGAAAATGTTCAACGAAATTCATACTTCTCATTTCTTTTATCATCCTTATATGTATAAAGGTGGATCGATACTTTGCGAGGGTGAATTGGAAAAAATATTTATTTTGCAACGTAATTGATAACATCCAATATGCCAGTATAATTTTTTATAACAATATTTTCTTCTTCATGAAAAAAAATACGCTAGTGAAAAATTGTACAAAAATGGTCGTAACGAACAATTGAAAATTTTAACAGTTTTTTGAGAAAAAACATTTTATTTCTTATAGCCTCTTTGCATTTTTGGTAATTTATATTTTTCACAGGACTATTTGCAACAACTTGACCGTGGCTTTTTGAAAAATATTCATCTTCCAAAAAGATACATGCATTTGTTTAGTAAATTCTTCAAGTTCAGTTTAAGTTTGTAAATTCTTTAAACAAATGCATGTATCTTTTTAGGGAATAAATATTTCTCAAAACGCCACAGTCAAGTTGTTGCAAACAGTCCTGTGAACAATATAAACGACCGAACATGCAAATTGGCTGAGAAATAAACATTTTTCTTCAAAAAAACTGTTAAAATTTTCAATTGTTCGTTACAAGCAATATTGTTCAATTTTTTCACTCGCGTATTTTTTTCGCGAAGAAGAAGATATTGTTGAATAAATTATACTGGCATATTACATGTAATAAATCATGTTGCATTATAAATATTTTTTCCAATTCACCCTTGCATTAAAGTATCGATCCACCTTAAGTATACAATATATGCAACTTTATTACATGATTGTTTGTACAGCTAACTCCAGTCCATCTGAAATTGGATCGTACAACTCATCGGAAATTCTAACCGATCATATTGGGACAGTCGTTTCTCAAAGTGCACACGCTGCGTCTACTAGCGAGACTGAGAAAGAAAATGCTATTGCTAAAAAACGAAAAGCTAGCACATCTGCTTCTGAGACAATTGATATAATATCGAAAGACGTAAGTTAAAAGTTATGTTTTGTTGGACAATTGTCATGATTGATAATTGTCATGATTGATATCGACCCAAGAATCTTTGGGACATAAAAATCAATATACCTGAACTTGGAACTTCGATTTATGCATGATCATTTGTATTTTGACTTTTTCAGACTTTGCATAAAATAATTCACAATTCTTCATTTGGAGAAGAACTTCTTGAGAGTTATGAGAAAAACAAATACCTTACAGAAAAAGACAGGCAACTTTTAGTCAGAATAGTTGTTCAAAATTTGCTCGAATACAAAAAAAAAATCGGCAGACATATCTTATCGTCTGAGAAAAGTAAATATGCTCAGTCGATAATTGAATTATTCCCAAACCTAAGAAATCCTGAGGGTGCTTTAGGCTACGTAAGTGTCTCCCAAAAAATTGAAGATGTAAATGTAAATTATATGTTATCGACCGCAAAAGCATTTTGTATCATTTCAATTAAAGGGAAATCATTCTTTTCTGTTTGATAGTCTGTTTTAAAATATATATATATATGCATTCGTTTACAGGAACACTTTTATGACCCGAAAACTGGAACTGGATACATTGCTTCGCGATTATCTAATATTCAAAGACATTCAAGGCAGAACAAAGTTATCGAGACGAAGAAACGCAAGCAGACCCCTGATGTTAATGTAGCTTTCGAAAGAGTGGACGAAACAGATGTTCTCAAAGACTACATTGATTTTCTCAAGCACGCAGTTCCAGAGCAAAAACAAGAAATAATAGAAAAAACAAAAGAAACCTTTAAAATCAGAAGATTCATGTATTTAAATGAAAATTTCTTCGATACTTTCCCGAGATTCAAGGATACTCCTGAATTGGTAAATTCATTGCTCTATAATATTGATAAAAATTTGCAAAATTTCAATTCTCATTGCTTTCCATACTTTTATGAGGCATTTAAATCTTAAAGTTTGGTCTTATATTAATGAAGTATGATAAAGCAACAAAGGAATCAAAATATTTCTTGAAAACGAAATTTAATTGAATTTGATGAGCATTGATAATCACAAGAATTTTTCATCGATTCAGATTGATGTCGAATTTCTACTGATGTTTCCACACGTTAATCAGAATGGATTTGTGGAATCATACCCCGACCATGTCAATGCTATTTTGAGTGTGTACGCAACTGAGAAAAAACTTGAAAATTTCTTGGGTATGCTCATGCATATAGTAAAAATTTGTTGACATCTATATGTATTTATTCGTGAATTTAACGCGTTTTTAATCCGTTCAGACTGGGATCGTGTCACCAATTCGCTCGTTGCACTCACTCAACTAATACCTCCAACGGCCAAGGGGAAAAAATCAGCGGCTCGAGAAAAAGCTAGTAATATTATGAAGAAATTGATTGTTTTCAAAAAGGTGATAGACGTAGTTTCAAGAAAATGTTCATGGGATTTCAGAAAAACCATACTTAATTGTAATTCTTTCTACCTTATTTACTTTTGCAGGCTGGAACTCCCATACAATCAGGCGAGGAGAACAAAAACCAGCCAAAACTCATCGCTGTTGGTCCGAACAAAGTTGCGATCGATCAATACTTTTTAGAAGTTGACAAAATTTTCCTTCTATTGCCAACAAAGGATATTATCAAGGCAACGGACTACCTTTACAAAGCTCACTTCGCCTTCAATACGGAGTTTGACAATGATTTGAAAAATTTTTGGATTTATATACAACATTATTTCTATCGTATTCCAAGTAAGTGCACAAACAAAACCATCGAAATTCACACGAAAATCGAAACTGCAAAAAAAGAATTCGTGTTACCAATACCAAATGAAGTTTAATTGAAATTCTCTTATATACTTTGACACTTTTTCCGGATAGCGCAAAATGTTTTTGAAGTGTTACCTTTGCGACTACAAAACGCTAAACTTAAAGTACTTATGCAATCATTTACGAAATGATCATTTGCTATTTGATAGTGCTAATTTAAAATTGAGGTGTTGCGCAGGTTGTCCAATTATTCTTAGAACTTTTAATGGTTTTAGAAAACACGTTAAAAAGTGTGTGCAACAACGAAAAATTGAATCTTTTCTAGATGATGATCTCGAGTTATATAGTACGATTAATGAAGATATTGATGTTTCTGAAAACACACATTATTATGATAATGTGTGTGACGAATCAAATATTGAGTCCGATTGTGACGAAAATGAGATAATGAAAAATCATGTCATTAGTTACGTTTTGAAATTATATTCGCTAAATTTGCCTGATACTACAATAACAAGTATTCTCGAAACTACATCTGAGTTAATTTTTCCTCTCATTGATAAGATTGCAGAATCCCCGGACTTTGAGCAACGTAAAAATGTTGCAGACGGATTTAGATACCCATTCGAAAACCAGTTGACTAAACATAGACGAGACAAACTTTTCAAGGGAAATATTGTCCAGCCTGTTCCAAAGTATCATGGAAATAGACTTGATATGAAATATGATCGCAAAGAAAAACGGTATAAACAAGTTCCCGTTGTCAATACTTTTGCATACGTTCCTTTATTGGAAACGCTAAAGGTATTACTCGATAATAAGGTTATTCAAACGTACGTTACTGATGAAGTCATCGTAAATAATACAGCTTATACTCATTTCGTAGATGGAAATGTTTATAAGAATAGTTCTTTCTTTCAAGAAAACAGAAATGCTATCCAACTGCAGCTTTATTTCGACGAGTTTGAAATTTGCAATCCTCTTGGAAGTAAAAAGACAATTCACAAAATCGGAGGCTTTTATTTCACCATTAATAACTTACCAATCCATATGAATTCGGCTTTGCAGAATATCCATTTACTTGCACTTTGTTATAATCAGGATGTAAAAGAATTTGGAATTAATCCTGTACTCGAAGTGATAGTCAAAGATATCAAAATCTTGGAGACAACGGGAATATTTATTGAATCACTAAATACCTATATTAAGGGTACATTAGTATCATTATCTTGTGATAATTTGGCTGGGGCAATGTTACTTGGAATGAATGAGTCTTTTTCCTCAAATTATTATTGTAGAATTTGTTCGATCGAAAAGAAAGATGCTCAATCAGCTTGTGTTGCAAAAGAAGACTTAGTGCGCACTGATGAAGACTTTATTCACTTAGTTAATCAACGCAAGTATGCTAATAGTAGTACAATGAATTTTTTAGGCATTCAAAAGAAAAGTGCTCTTTTTGATGTTGCACATTTTAACGTGACTAAAAATTATAATGTTGACCCAATGCATGATTTTTTAGAAGGAATATGCCAGCAGGATATTGAATTGTTTTTGGAATTCTGTATCGACTCTCGAATAACAAGTTTAGATGATATCAACGCCAAAATTCATGCTTTCGATTACGGTTTGCATAATAGAGCAAATCTTCCAAGTTCAATAATATTAACTAAAAAAACGAAGACGATTGGGCAGCGTGCCGCTCAGACATTATGTCTAATTATTCATCTGCCATTAATTCTTCAAGACGTAATTGCAAAAATGGACGAGAAAGATTTTAAAAAATGGAAAATGATTTTGTTACTCATAAAAATGTTGGAAATTGTACTGGCACCAAAAATTTCAAATGTTATGCTACATGAATTTGAAACTGCAGTTAAAGAGCATCATGAACTCTTGATAACAGAATTCTTAATTTCACTCACGCCGGAAGATCATTGGATTTCACATTATGCAATTATTATTAAAGAAATGGGTCCTCCAAGGGCATATTGGACCATGCGATTCGAAAGCAAAAATGGTTATTTGAAAGATGTAGCTCAAAAATTGAAAAATTTTAAAGATGTTGCTTTTACTTTAGCTGTACGTCATCAAAAGAATTTGTTTTCTATTCGTGACAACAACTCAGATTGCTATGTGAATGAACCAGTTTTGAAAAACTGTAAAAGACAAAAATTATCTTCTATAGATTACGCTGATATTGTTTCGCGAGATTTGCACATTGCAAACGATGTATTCGTTTACACCGGAAAAAGTGTTCAATTCAGAGGCGTCGATTTGATACTAAATAAATTTATATGCGTATCGTCTTCTGAAGAACTACCATTGTTTGGTAAAACTTTATCTTTTATTTCTATAAATTCAGAGGCATATGTAGTCTGTGAAATTTGGAAAACTTTGGAGATTTCCTCTTTGTGTGTAGGATATGTTGTAAAAAACACTTCTAATTTTCTTATTGTTAAGGCAGCGGATTTGCCATTTACGAAATCCTGGAATGTCTATGGAATAGTTGATAAGTTATTGATAATAACCGATTATTTTTTGTAAAATTAAACTAACTTCGAATTTAATAAATATATAGTATTTCTTTCGAAAAGGATTGCTTTTATTAACCCTGTTATAACATTAAGGATCAGTGAAGTTTACATATTAATATAATAAAGTATTAACACGAGTTAAATGTTTAGTTAACGTACTGCGTTAGTTGAATTGAATATTTTTGTACATAAAATATATGTCAGGTTAACATACTATATATTTACAAATTTTCAAACGTAACTAGTAAAAACTGTGAAATTGACATTACATTTCGGTTAGATTCAACATTCTGTGTCTGTAAAAATAACATTTTGTCCTTATTGAATTCAACATTAAAATTATGTGAGAATAACTTTCAATTTGAGTGAAATTTAACATGCACAATGTATAACAATTACATTTACTCTTCATTATGAGTAACATTTTAAAAGTGTCGGAATAACATTACCCAAGTTTAAAATTGATATTGATTTTATGTTAGAACTATAACATTAATCCCATGTCACCATTTGACATATTTGAAATCTGTAAATTTGACACAAAACTTTGAGTGGACCGTTTGGGACATGCGAAAAATGTTAAATTTAACACAAATTTTTTTACTGTGTACATACTTGCCGGGGACCTAAACGCTAAACACTTTAGTTGGGGCAATAGCATCGGCAATTCGAGAGGTAACTACTTAAATAATTGGCTTAATACAAGTAGCATCACGTTCAGAACTACCCTTTACGCCACAGAATTTCCGTCATACCCGGCTAGCAACGCATATATTGACATCGCCCTCACAGACCTTACGCTGACCTTCAATAACCTCTGTGACAACAATACAATTAAAAACATTCCGTTTGACAGCGACCACACAGGCTTGCACTTGCAACTTGCCTTCGAAAACACACACGATATTTTCATCGAAGACCCAGAAAAAGAGCACAATCTCAATTACAACAAAGCTAACTGGCAGGAGCTAGTAGAACATTTAGAATCGAATGCACCCAACATTACGTCTAATAGAGTCCTTACCAACGATGAAATAGAAAATCACCTCGAGGGGCTAACCAACGTCATTGCGGAGGCCATGACCTTACACATTCCGAAATGGAAAACACAAGATTCTAGTAAAAAATACGTGAACAATAAAATCATGAGACTTCAGAAAAAAAAGAGTCAATTGATCACACACTTGTTCAACCTCAGGAAGATACGTAACTCGAAAGATGAATTAAACAACACCAAACAAGCTATAAATACACTAAACGATCACATTAGGAAAGAATTTGCGAAAACAGTGAGCAAATTCTGGGAGAATAGGGTGAGCAAAATCTCTCTACATGACAGCAAAAACATGTTCCCTGAAATAAACCGGATCTTTAGGCAAAGAAGCTACGATAATATTGCAACCCTTAAGATAGAACAGAACACAAGATCGATACTGACGAATGCGAACAGCATGCCAAGCGAGACAAAGACGGACGATAAAAACAACTACATCATATCAGACGGAACCAATAAACTCAATGTTCTTGGTTCCCATTTTGTGTCGGTCTACAGACAAAATAGCCACATGGGTAAGCAAGAATTGAAGGAGGAAATACACGAGAGGATGAACGACCTCAAAAAAACATTCGAGGTATCAAACAACTTAATAGAATTTTCAGACAACAACCCAGCAAATAATCCCGTTTTCCCGGAAGATCCCAACTATTTCTGCACAGTAGGGCAACTTAAGTACATCCTCCGAAAGCTCAAGAACAAAAAATCAGCTGGAGTCGACTCCATCCCTAACACTATCCTCAAAATTTTGCCTCCAAGCTGTATCAAAGCCTACAGTATACTATTCAATAATCTTCTTAACAATAGGCATTTTCCTAATTTATGGAAAAAAGCAAAAGTTATAGCCCTAAAAAAAAAGACAAAAATGAAGGAGACCCCAATAGCTACAGACCGATCAGCATGCTACCTAATATCAGCAAGGTTTTTGAAATAGTAGTGAACAAAAGTATCATAGAACATTGCAACCAAAATAAAAACATACCTCCGACACAATTCGGATTCAGACGCCACCATTCTACCATACATGCGATCGGGGCACTAGTCTCGGAAGCTCTCTCGGCCTTCAACAACCACGAATTCACAGGGGCATGCTTAATTGACCTCGAAAAGGCGTTCGATACGGTGTGGCTCGACGGCCTTTTCTACAAACTCACTAACCTTCAGTTTTCCCCACACCTAATCAGAATGCTATGGGTGATGCTCAGAAACGAATTCTTCTTTGTCAGCAATGGTCAAAAATCGTCCAGTTTAACGTTTAAAATAGACAATGGTCTCCAGCAAGGTACCGTCAATTCACCAATACTTTTCAACATCTACGCTTGCGACCTTCTTACCTCATTCGATTTGGTTAATAACCCTAAAAGAAAAGTATTTGCATTCGCAGATGACACGGCAATATTAATCAGGGACAAATATGTACAAAATGTAGAGGAAGAGCTTCAAAGTCTATTTCCAGTAATCAATGACTACTACCAATCATGGCAGCAAAAAATAAATGTTAATAAATGCGACACAATTCTCTTTCGCCCTAACATGCGCAAAGCGGCAAGGATTTGTCAAGGTGCCTGGCAGAACTTCAAAATAAAAGAAAATGTAAATAGCAATGTTAATATCCCACATAGAAAGATAGTAAAATATTTAGGTGTACAACTGGATGAGAAACTTAGACTAAACGCGCATGTAAAAACTCAGTTATCCAAGGCAAAAAACGCCTTCAAGAGTGCTTCTAAATTATTTTATTCATCATACCTAAACAATAAGGTAAAAGTACTTTGCTACTCCCTGTTAATACGCCCGATCCTGACATACGCTTGTCCCACATGGATAAACATAGGACCTATCACTATGGAAAAGTTAAGAGCATTCGAGAGAAGTTGCCTGAGAGCATGTCTTAACCTTTACAGAACACACGAATCCAACTTCAAAAGATATGTCACAAACCAAACCAGTTAACATGGCAGAATTATGCAACGATAACCAGAAGATATTACCGGATCGAAACATCGATAAGTTCATGTACTTATATGATAGTGATTATGATCGTTATGATAGTAGCTCCGACGACGATATTTCACGTTATGATAGTGCAGAGGAGGGATACTCAGAAACCGAGGATGAGGACACTGAGATCGAGAATACTCAATGTAATTTTAAGGGATCTATGAGTTTGGACGAAAATGAATTTAGTAGAAAACTGGCTGCCTGGAAAATTGAATACGGTATCTCGTGCAGAGCTACAACAGCATTGCTGAAAATGTTGCGCGTTTTTGGCCATGAGAATTTACCGGCAAATTCACGAAGCCTCATGAAAACGAAACGATCGGTGTTTAAAAAAATTGTTCCTTTAGAGCCTGGCAATTACATTCATTTTGGATTTAAAGAGCAACTCACATTGAGTATTGAAAACTCTTTCGAGACATGTTGAAGTGGGCGTGAACATCGGTGTAGATGGTGTTCCTCTGAGTAAATCTTCCGGCAGCCAATTTTATCCTATTCTGGGACAAATAGCCTCGGCAAAAAAAAAAATCCATTTGTAATAGGTTGTTATCATGGTGATAACAAACCTAGCGATTCAAACGAATTACTTGGTATGTTTGTTGACGATGCAAAAGAAATGTGTAAAAAAGGAATTTCCATCGATGAAAAACAAATTTCTGTTTTCATCAAAGCTTTTATATGACGCTCCCGCATTATCTTTCGTAAAAAAAACAAAGTATTTTAGCGGTTATTACGGGTGCTCGAAATGCGTGCAAAAAGGGAAACACGTAGCAGGTAGAATAACGTTTCCCAAAGTCAATGCCCCTCTCCTAGACGACGCGTCATTTAGATCTAAGGAAAATGCAGAGCATCATCAAGGTACGAGTCGTTTAGAGGAATTGCCTGGCGTCAACATGATTAATCAATTTCCTGTTGACCCAATGCACAACGGCTCATTGGGTGTTACGCGTCGTTTAGTGGATATTTTAATTAAGGGACGAAAAGGCATCCGTTTGTCTCACGGCAACTGTTTCGTATTGGCAGACAATCTTCGTATAATTAGGCCATGCGTTCCAAGTGAATTTTCTCGTAAAATTCGATCTCCGTTCGAAGCACAAAGATGGAAGGCCACCGAAGCAAGGCAGTTTTTACTTTACGTAGGGATGGTAGTATTAAGGAACGTTCTTCCAAAAAATAAATATCTACATTTTTTAAAATTTAGTATTGGCCTCCGAATCCTGAGCGATAACGACCTCTGCGTATTACAAAATGAATTTGCGGGGGACCAACTCCGATCGTTTGCCCAGGACTATGGCAAATTGTACGGGAAAGAATATGTCTCGTACAACGTTCACAACCTCACTCATTTGGCAAATGACGTTATGAATTTGGGTCCTTTAGACGAGCATAGTGCCTTTCCTTTTGGGAATTATATGCAAGATATAAAGGGAAAAGTGAAAGGTGGTAGAAATTGTTTACATCAGCTGCACAATAGAATCGACGAGGACGAGACTTTCACAGAAACGAAGACCTCACAGAAATATCCAATTATCAATCGTAAAAGACAGACAAAAAAGACATAATCGAAAATAGAGTCCCCAATATTACGTCAATAACTTTTGAAAATTTCGTTTTATCGACCAAATTTAAAGACAATACGGTACTTTTACACGACAATAACATTGCTATTATCAAACAGATTATAGATAATGGATCCGTTGTCCTATTAAGTATTCAACGGTGCCTCAGGGTTCGCACATTCTTCGACGAACCATGCGATTCGAGTGATATGGGTATTGCAATCGTGGATCTCCGAGATTTGTCGGAAGAAGAAACGGTACGATTGACAAAAGTTAAAAGAAAAATGTTTAAAATTCCGTTCAGCGATGAGAACATTTTGAAGAACTCCGAGAATTACGAGGAATATGTAACCATCCCACTTTTGCATCTCAACTAAACGTATACAGGGTGTCTCACAATCACTCCTTGTTCCTATAAACGTAGATACAACGTACTTTTAAGTCTTCATAATGTACTTAGTCCATCTATAATAACCGCATTAAAGTGTGGTTCTGGAGCAATGTGATTGAGAAAACTGATGTATCAAAAACTAGACAATTGTTAGGGGATTTTAATTCCCTATACGTGCGTATATGCGAATACGTTAGCAAGACTGCGACGCGAGAGAGCGTACGCGTAGGCTCGAGCGCGGAAGCGAGAGAAAACGGGAATTCGAGTACGGCACGCTGATGAAGCTTGGCGGGCGAGCCGATTCGAGACCCTTGGAGATACGTGCGAGACAATTTGTCCGCAACTCAGCGAGAGATACGATTGCCCGAGATCCCGAGCGCGAGAGAGTTACCGCAGATTATAATAATAAAGAGTACCATGAGATAAAGGTGATTCGCGTATATTTGATGAATTGAGATCCTCCCCTTCCCGCGAGATCAGCGTGTAGATAAAAACGCGTTACACAATTATTGCTTTATCACATCGGTCTGTTTTGGTGAACTCTAATGAAGCTAGCATGTATTGAATACACTGGAACCTCGATACGGGTAACCTCGATATGAGCAAATTTATTCCCAAATTTTACCTCGGAAGTCCTAAGTAAATAAGCCCTACCGAGCACCTACTGCGCGAGCCAGGTACGCTGCAATTGCATTCGTAGCGTGCCCCGGCTCTTCCTTAGTGCTGGAATTTTAGAAAATTCTCTCGCGGCTCTATTGTATTTTCGATACGACACTGGTAGGGTTCCAGTGTATTGCGTAATCGAGTTGAAGTTTTGTTATAAGACGAAGTTGTACAACTTTTCATGAATTGTTACTTAATTCGTGGTCTGTTGCAAGAATCCCTATTGTAACCGTAGAAGCGCAAAGATAGCGCAATCGAGAACAGATATTATTTATTTAAAAAAATTTAAATCAATCAATAAATAAATTATTATTTATTAATTGATTTTAAAGAAGTGATGTTTTCATTTATTTCGTTTTTCGGCGTTTCTGTCATCTTTAGTTGCAAGATAATTGTCGCCGAGACGGGACCGAAATTCCAAAGACTCGTAAATTTACAGTTGACAACAAAAGATCTAAATTGCTTAGTATTTTTAATATTATTTGTGTCTGAGTTTCGGTCCCTTTAGCCGGCTTCACAGACCGGTGATCCTCGAGATGACACGGCGTGTTACGCGCCGTTGGGGGCAGCAATAGCCGCCAGAAAGCTATTTCCTGCCAGATGCTGTACCTGTATTTTTCCCACGCCGAATTAGTAAATTCTATCTCCTACCTTTTTCTCCCAATCCCCTCCGCAGATGAATCCGCAAAAAAAAGAATACGACGATTAAAAAATTAAACTGACCGAAACTAGGTTTCTTTATCAACACGGCAGAATTGAACCGCGGAAATACAAATGGCAGAGTATGAATAATTTTTTCAAACTCAATTTCAGAGTTCAATTAGTATTTTTATGCATTTTGTCGGTACTCCGATCCGAAGCCTAAACT
The DNA here is from genome assembly GCA_022816865.1 of Zelostemma sp. ZL-2020. Lineage (NCBI taxonomy): Eukaryota > Metazoa > Arthropoda > Insecta > Hymenoptera > Platygastridae > Zelostemma > Zelostemma sp. ZL-2020. The sequence continues at coordinate 24,070 of JABFQM010000759.1, forward strand.
TTTTCAACTAAAAATGGCATAAAAATATATCTCTCGACCCCGAAAACGTAATTACAATTTATGAAAATAAGCAACTCACTTTAAAGAGAGTGAAAGAGGAAACCTATTAGTCTGTCTTTGTCGCGTAGACAGTTGCATTCTTTCTTGGGCTGCAAGGCAGTCCCAAGGTATCAATGACAGGCATTTTCAGGATAGTCCCGAAAACATCTTTTATTTAGATACGATGGTATCAAATCTCGTCAAAATAAATTCGCCTTAAACGATTGCAAGCAAGGCGCATTTGTAATCAATTTTCATTCAAATATGATTATTTGATAATTAAATTGATCGCATATGTAATTAATCGAAACTTTGTGCCCAGAAAAATCCATGACAATCATCGCTAGAATTTGATAACGTGTTTCAAGCATTAAGCGTGCGAAATTAATGCATCACTCACGTGGTTGATGATTCTTCAAGAAATAAAACTGTCTTCACGTGTTTAGTACGATCATTTCCCGGGTTCTCGGATCCTTGCCCGCCCCCCGTGGAGCTTCCCTTCTGTTTCTCAAGTAAAATGCCAGGAGAGAATTGTAATTTTAGAGTAAGATTTCCGATGTTCACAAATTGTTATTTCAATGAAAATGTGGCAAATCAACTGGTTTTTTAGCTAAGCAATTTTTGTCTATTCGTGGAAAAACAGACTCGAATTGTTTAAATAAAAACAACAAGTTTTCACTCGCCATGCCCGACCTTTTGTTTCAGCAATAATCCGATGTTCTTTTTAGAAATTTCTTTTGATAAAAAAACATCTTGTCATATCGCATTTTCAAGCGTTGGCAAAGAAAGTTCCGCAGGATTAGAAAATCTGACCTTTTTTGAACAAAAAATTGGGCATACTTTTTTTGCCTCCAACTCGGGGATACCCAAAATGGACAATAAGCTTTGACAACAGATGTTTGTTGTTTCGGAAGTATTTTATGGCACCGGCAACCTTCAGACAAATTTTTCCGTCATTTCAGATGCCGCTTTTGCCGTGTTCGAGTAAGCGAATTTCCCTTGTTTCATTTCCTTCGGGTCTTTCGCAAGGAACACGTCGAGTTTGTCTGTTGAGTTTTGTAGTGAACGAGTTTTACGTGAGTTTTGTAAGTGAGTGTTGCAATTTTCTGTGCATCAGTAGCATCAGTAGTACATTCTGAAACTGCGTTTTTCTGCAAGTGCGCAAGTGTCGTTTTTTCTTTGCAAGTGCGCGAGGTTGAGGACTATAAACATTTATTGACATTTCCATTCGACCAACCATTTGAAAGGTAAGTAATTTTTGTTACGCTCTCCTTAATCTTTTTTTCATGTTTGAGATCACTTTCTTTAATTTCGAATAAAGAGCGATCTTTCACGGAAACTTTTTGTGGCAACTCGAGATTTTCGATGTTTACAATCAAGCATCTAATACAGTCAAGCTTTCAACCTAATTTTCTTTATTTACTGTCAGCGCTTGATCATTTTTTGCAATTCGTTGCAATCTTTCGCTGTTTTCTGTTATAATACTTCGGGGCTGAGGATGCGCTAAAACGCCCGTACGTCAAAACTAATCCCGCAATCGGTGCTTCCTTTAACCAGGTATCGGGAATGTGTTTTTTTGCCGATAACCCGAGCAATAATGCGCACAGTCGTTTTTCCACGAATCATTCTGCGATTTAGCGGAAATCACACGCTGCACGAGCAGCTAGCCTTTTGGTTTTCGATACTAAAATCACAATGGTTTATGCGCGCTGTTCTTATGAAATAACAATATTGTCACATTCGTAACGATATGACTCTTTTTTTTTGAGTATTTGTGTCGAATTAACTCGTTTCAGTTTAATTTGAGACAGTTGAATTCAGGCTTTTTCATTCTGTTTTACATTTCACACTTTCAAAAGCAGTTATACATTTTTTAAACAATCATACAGTTTCCGATCAAATTTGAGTCTTGTGCTTACTTTTGTTAGCATTTTTATTTAGTAACATGCCTGAAACGAGCGGTGTATTGGGCCCGAAATGGACCGTCGTAATTTTCAAGTCAGGGGGCGAAATTTCCGAAGCCCCATTATGGTGGATAAATCACGATAACGGAAAACATCTCATTTCTTGGCCCGCGACCAAAAAAATGGCACAGTGGATGCGTGACTATCGCATAAAGCCTACAGATTCATGGGCCAAATTTGCATGCGAGATGGGCGGAGTTTACGGTACGGAAAAAAATTTAATAATATTTGTTTCATTCGAAGTACAATCAGTTTCTCTTAGCAGGCGTTATTCTTGTGATTATTGGCTACCGCTGTCGTAATTTCACTACAGGCCATTGACGTAATTTTAACGAATATCTACATCGAAAGATTACAACTTTTCAATGATGTGAATAGGTTAATATACCAAATGAGAAGTGTGAGAGTTTTAAATTACGCTTGCGGTGGCCGTCATTATGAGAAAACGTTTTCAATTACATTACCCTCGTAACAACTGCATTTAGACAGTCCTTTTATCTATTGAAAGCTGCTTTCGATTTACATAGACACTTACGAGGAAGCGCGCACGTCGGCGACAAAAAAAGAAAAAGGGCTCACGAGTAGCGAATCCGACACAGCGAGTTGCGGGAAAGGAAAAAGGAAGAGATTCGCAAACAAAAAGTTTGGCGAATCCAGCACGTCAAGCACGTCAAGCACGTCAAGCGGAGAAGAAGTAGGTGATCAGACGGATCAATCAAGCGATGGCGAGGAACCACCTTTAAAGATAAGCAAGATGGGTAAGTTCTCCAGCGTTTCCCAAACCTTTTTCAACTTGAGCCGCTAAGACAGGTTTTGTGCTCGGTAAATAGTACCGACCTCGTCCCTGAAGGGAATTACCATTGTATTCCATCATTAATATATCTCCATGTTTTTCAAAATTATTAAATAAGGCATGAATTCATAATGTATTTATCTGCCATAGTAAAAACTTCGCCTTCGCTGAACATCGAGAGGCTCAAAAGAGTTGAAGGGTCTGATCTACCCCTCAACCCGCAATCGATAACGGCTGATAATGATCAAGAATCGGAAACGACAAATTCTCGGCAAAACGGGGATGACGATTCTGTAAAGTCATTAACTTCTCGTCGCAGCGATGACCTTGCAGGTTCAGATTATATTTTGCGTCAAATTAATTTGTAACTAAGCTGATTTTACTAATTGTTTTTTACATGTTCAGCTGCAGCCGCAGTACATCAGGCGGTTGCTAACCGTCATCAGATTCACGCGTTAAACAGGAGAGTGACGGCCATAGAAGCTGCCCGAATTTCGAACAAATTCGAGGCTGTCAAAAAGATCATTCCGGTGGACAGCCTCGAGAAAACCGAAGAGTTCGGGCTTGCTTTAAGAAGAGAAAAATCGTTGGAGACTTTATTTGTAAGTTATTGGAATTAGAGGTAACGTAAAAATGTTACATTTAAAAAAATTGAAATTTGTATTCCTATGTTGCAGAAGGAGTACATCTTGGAGGTTGGAGGAAAAACGCCGCAAATTCATGTGCAAGAAGTATTAGACAAGTGCTTGCACGTTGAATTTGCGGCTCTCTGCAGCTGGCATGGGAACGGGAGAAACGGGGCGACAAATATCAAGGTCAAGGACCTTGTAATGATAGAAAAAATCGAAGGTAACAAAAATCCCATTTATAGATCCGTAAATGTTACTAATCCTGTACTTTTGCTTGTTTCAGAAACGATTACTGATTTTTACGTGCCAATGACGATGGCCGCATTCACTGACGTAGCTAAGACATGGTTTCGGTACGCGAAGCAGAGGCTGTCGCGGCTAAAGGCCAAGGAAGCCGTCGAATTGAATAGATAACGGTGCTCTAATTCAACGCCACCGTTGCCTTAAATAAACTTGTATATTTTTTTTAATTTGTACTTTTTTAAAATATCAAAATAAAAACTTGAATAGTTACTCTTAAAATCTAATCGTCCGTCTGGCCATCCTCCGTCAATTTATCAGAGATATAAAATAAAGAACGTTTTATTTTCCATGAATTTTCATCAAATTCTCACATGCAAAGATACAAAATGCAATGACTAATTGACATTCGTCGGAATCGTTTTTATCTTGGTGAATTTCGTTTCCTCGACTCGAGTCGGTCGAGCAGCCCATAATTGCCGTAGGTCACGGTTTTCCGTTCCGGCGATTCGAACGTCGCGCTCTTCTCGGACCGTGGATTCTACAGTTGCTCATTATTTTTCGACGGATTTGATGGATTGTTTCCGGGACGATTGGTAGGCGGATTTTCATTGTTTTCGTTATTGTCTTAGGACTCGTTAATGAATCGTGAATGCATTTTTGGGTTTTATTTGTGTCATCCCTCACCGAAAAACAGTAATGAACTAATGAAAGACTAGTGGGCACTATTGGGGAATCGAATAGTTTTCATTAGTAGCCATTAGTTTCCATTAGTGTTTTTGGTGAGGGATATCGATGTATTTTCAATGAACAACGGGAAGAGTTTGTTTTCGAATTGAAGAATGGAACTTTAATTTGATTTTTGAAATTGGCGCAAGTTCGAAAGCGCGGGGTACAAAATTCAGGATTCGTATTGGTCGTTGTTCGTTTGAAAGAATGGAATGATGATTCGTAGGGTCGTCGGTTCAAATCTCGACCTTTAGAGACATTATTTTGTTATTTGTTTCCATTTTTATACGATAACACTTGATAATAAAGCGAATTTATACAAGCTTTCTTTTCAAAACTCCATTCTCTTTTTCAAACCGCTAAAAAGCGACTTTTATTCAGCGATTAAAAAATAAGCGAGCTGATTCGCTTGTTAACGCGATAATACAGCGTAAATTACACGTATGCGAGTAGCATATTTTCCGATTTAAAAGATGCATGTCCACGCCCGATCCAACTCCTCGAAAAACGAGCGAGAAAACGCGATTGTAATGTGAAAATCCCAGAGAGTCTCCGGATCCCGGAAATCTGGCAATTCGTGGAATTCCGCTGGCACTTGAAAACTGGCAACGTCGCTTCTTATTTCAGCATGGGAGGTGAGTCGATTTTTCCGCTGTGTCTCGTTTTCTCTTTTCCTTTGTTAACAGTAAGAGCGTTGAACAT
>JABFQM010000760.1:0-29168 GCA_022816865.1 Zelostemma sp. ZL-2020
AGAATAATTCTTTGCAGAAAACAAGTTGGGGCCTTATAGGGTCCTCTTCGGGCACCCCTTATTAGGGTATGCCCCATCGGGCCCCAGACATATTTCAGGCTCGCCCGGTCATTCTTCCCGTAGGGTATTGGTAGTTGACACCGGTCTAGCACTGGTAGCTCATTTCGGTCCAGTACTGACATAATATCGGACTAGTATTGGCAACTAATTTTGATCCGACATAGAAATAAAGATGGCTAATTTCAATCTTTTTTTATAGTAGACGCGTGATATTACATTTGAAAAAAACTGAAATCGTTGCAATCGCAAGGCTTTTTTTGTATAGCATTGTTCCACTTTTTTTTTCTCGATTTTGACATTTTCTTTTTCGCAATGATGATTCGAACCCGAGACTTCTCCCCGATCAGGACTTTACTTCAATCATGACATTTTTCCTTCTGCAACGAAGAATCGAACCCGAGACCTCTAGATCACTAGTCCGGCGCGCTATCTACTAGACTCTTATCTTTCTGCAAGAGGGAAAGCGGACTCAGCGTCGATTTAGTATCAGACCGGTATCAGCAACCAACGTTGCCAGCCAGTACTGATTTAACAGCGGTCAAAGATCGACAGACGACAGTACTGGAATGCTGAGTCAGTACTGGAATTCCTGTAAATTAACGTCGGTCTAGTACTGGATCGGCGTCGGCAACCAACGTTGTCGGCCAGTACTGTACCGGTACGAGTCCAGTTGTACCGTCGGCAGAACACCGGAATTTCTGCCTGGGGAGTCTACGCGTGTTTATATGGTGTTTGCTTGCTGTTTGAATGCATGCGTGCTGCTAGGGAAGTATAAGTTTTCCATGTGGATGATCATCGAAATTATATTTCGTAACCCGTAATCTTTCGTGAAATGGTTAAAATTTTATGACAGTGTCGAAACGGTGGCGCGCAATCCGACGGAGTGTCGAACAGCTCGAATTATTTCTTACACTTTTCCCACTGAAATGATTGAAATTACAAAAATGTTATCTATATTTCTTGGAAATTGCAGTTTGCTCAAAATGGATACAAGTGAGTCCCGGTTTTTGGAGAATATCACAGTTCAAAGTTCTTTATTTGAAACGGATAAATATCAAAAGATGGCCAGACTTAATGCCAAACAGGAAACTCAATCTCGTGGAATTTCGGGAAATCGTACTCAGTTGTGGTCCTACTTTTCAAAACCTCACCATCTTGCTGACCGATTATCCAATAGACATGGTATATTCTTTCGATGGCACAGGGTATCGTGTAGACGGAGAATTCAGTTGCGAAGCTACATTAGACGTTCTTGTTGAAGGCTGTAGCGATTTAAGAACACTGGAAATACATGCAGATGGAGGTCATCCACCGTTATCAGAGAAATTCCGTGCATTGTTTCTTGCTAATAAAAAACTTGCTGAAGTACACTTGAATATCAATGATTGCCCCAATCTGCATGATATCGTTGATTTGAAGAATGTTCCTGGGCCTGCAAGAATATTGCATTTGGATTTTCATTCTACTTTCTATGATGATAAAACTGTCGATTTTATCTTTGACGTAAGTTCATCTCGCGGAATCTCCACTAACACCTGATTTTTATATTAATATAAATTTATGCATTCAATGAAATGAACTTTTTCTCGATTTCAGTTACTAGAATCTGACAAAGTCGATTTGAAAAAACTGATATTCTCGTGCAGGAATTCGATATGTACTACTCGATTGCTACAAAATGTAGCGACCTATGCGAAAGAGGTACAAGTTCTCGAAATATTATGTGATACATCAGAACCCCATCTAAGATTGGAAAAACTGTCAGGTTTGAGAGATTTGGAAGAACTTTCGATTCGTTGTTTTTCTACGAAGATGACGAATGGTGTAAATTCCGCTATTGCTGATTGCTGCAAAAAACTAAAGAAAGTTGTACTGAATGGTAATTTCTTTCGTACCAAAAATTCATATAGCTCTATCAGTTAATGCTTTTTCATACTTTTTACGCATTATAACTTTTGTTACTTTTCAGTCATAGAAATCGATGATATAGGTATGTCTACACTAATGACATCGTTACCGGAGTTAGTATCAGTTTCATTGAGGAACCTCGATATAACTTCAATTTTACAAAGTAATGCACAGTTTGGAAGTAATTTACAAAGGCTGGAAATATATAAGTGTCGACATATTCCAGCTAATGAAATGAAAAAAATCTCATTGCTCACCAATTTAGAAGAACTTTACATTCATCAGACTAAAACTTCATACGAGTGCGAGTTAAAAGACGAAGTTATTTCGGTAATAACCGCTGGCTGCAGGAAACTTAGAGAGGTCCTTCTGTTCTGTAAATGTTTCGCATTTATTGAAGTCTTATTGATATAGTAGTTGAATTGTCTGTTATGTTCATTGCGTCATTTTCGCTTTCAGATTGCCGTGAAATTACGAACGAGGGTATAAATACGATCATGACTACACTACCAAATTTGGAATCAGTTGTATTAGAAGGACTTGAAATCTATTCACTTTTACACAATGATGTCCAGTTAAGTGTGCGGAGCCTCAAGTTAAGCGATCAGCGGTTTTCCAAGGATGCATTGAAAAAAATTTCACTTTTCAAGAACTTGGAAGTACTGCATTTAAAAAAGATGTCCGTAACAGATGAAGTTCTCGCCACAATAAGCTCTGCTTGCAGAGAACTAAAAAAAGTCATTCTCGACGGTAATTTTTTTGTACTGATTTTATAAGTTCGTATGAATCTGGTATAACAGAGTATTTGTCAACTTTCATGTATATTACAATATTTGTAATTTCAGATTGCTCGAGTGTTACAGGCGAAGGAATTGATAGTCTCATGACTGCTCTGCCGAATTTGGACACTCTTGTATTACTACAACTCAACCTGGGTTCACTTTTCTTCACACAAGAGTCCAATTTACAACGGCTGGTAGTTCGTAATAAGAAGAGTTTTTCTTGCGTCGAATTGGAGACTTTTATTGCCAAACTGCCACGGTTGGAAAATGTTTTGACTAGTTGCAAAAGAGAAAGGGATTTTAATGATCATTCTGTCCCCTGGTATGAACGGTATTGATGTGATCTATATCTGTATTCGTCTCTAGTGGGCGAGTACAAATGAAGGAAATTGTTAGTTGATGTTCAAACTATTCATTACATCAACACTTGTAATTTATGGTACACTATGAATTAATTTTTTCAGAAGCTCTTTACTTCTATCGATCAAAAAAGCATCAAGTTGGAATGGAATCTTCGGCTGAGATTGCGTAAATTATTTTGGAAGTCCATGACATGAAATACAATTGTTGCTTTCGACGGAACTCGTGTTAGTAATCTTTTAGAGTAAAATTCCACATTGAATTTTGAGTTCATGGCTCTTGGAGCGAATTTTTATGTCGATTGATCCCAATAATACGATGTAATAATTATTGCTGTACCTGCTCTTTAATTTTATTCTTGTATTGCAATTAAAAGTGCTCACAAATCGAGACTTTATAAATGTCAACATATCCATAAACAGGAATCTAAATTCGTCTACCCATGAAAACATTTCAAATGTAAATTTTTATGTCGAGAGAAAAAAGAATTTGGCACAAGTGATTCTTATTAGATTACAAATAGTATATCGTGCATCAAGGGGACAAAACGGGTCTTTTTACGCCGACCGCGATATTTGCAGCACGAGCGGTCGTAGACCACGAGTGTTGCAAATAGCGTGAGGCGTAAAAAGACCTTGTCCCCGTGATACACACGACATTTTTTTTTCACGCGTCCCTACGGGTCACGTTGAAGACTATAAAAGAAATGCCAAAAGTCATTTTACCACTCTGACGTCATACCATTAGTCAGCGCTTAAAATTCGTGATTTTAAGCCCGGTTGACAGGCATGAAAAGAGGTCAAAATCATGCATGCGGTATAAAAAAGAAGATTATCAATCATTGATTGACAATCAGTCAAGCTCGATCGAGATATGGTGCTATCTTGTATCAATACACCGCATCGATACAGCGTTGCGTATCGAAAAATATCAGAGCGTATCGTACTGGAACATATCGATGCACAGAAATATCGATACGTATCGAACATCCCTAGTTAGATACACTGGTTTCGAGTTGGAACCTTCGCTCATTAAACAGCACCATTTGTCGCAAGTAATAAACTGCATTACCTTGTGGACAACAAATAGACATGGACAGCGAAACGTGTAGTGCAAAATTGCAAGACCTCAACGAAGATTGCCTTCGCCATATGTTCCAGTATTTACATTTCGAGGACAAAGTGCGTTTTTATGAAGGTTAGTTTTCGTGATAACACAGCCCTATCGGATCACTCGCCACCATTTCCGATCGTCTGTTGGTGGCAAAACGATGGCAGATTCGTCATTCTTTTGCGACCGCTACCTATATTCGCTCGAAAAAAATAATCATATTTGTACCGCATGCATGATTTCGACCCTTTTTTATGCCTGTCGACCAGGCTAAAAATCATGAATTGTGAGCGTTGACTAATAATATGACGTCATCGCGGTAGAATGACGCTACGTCATTTACTTTTACGTTCCACGTAACGCGTGACTCAACGGGTCACGTGGAACATGAAAATGGGCTGACGTAGCATCATTTTTCCATGATATCGTCACACTATTTGTCTACACTCAATTTGTGAATTTCGAACAGACCGACACGCATCTAAAAATGTCGAAATTGTACATGCGTTTCAAAAAATATTGTGTGTGCTACGGTAGACTCGGCTTTTTTGTATGCCTCGCCATGTTTGCAGCACGAGTGATCGTAAACCACTCGTGCTGCAAACATCGCGCTCGGCGTAAGAAGACCGATTCGTCCCCTGGATGCACAATATACTCTACTATTTGAATTTCGGAAAGTGTCTTTGATTTCTATGTATATTGATGACAGAATAAGAGGTTGATTTTTATCAAAAGTATCAATAAAATTACTGAATTTAACATTAAAATGTTTTTTTCCATTGAAATTCATTTCAATTTTTGTCGCTTTTTTCGAATAGAATATAAGGTTTCCATGCTGATGATCATTAAAATTATATTTAGTAACCCGTAATCGGGTAAAAATAGTAAATATTTCACTGAAAAAATTGACTGTTACGTCAACAGGAAAAACATTGTTGAAATTTGGCCCAAAAGTAATTTTACTGTTGTGTTGACATCTGAAATTCCTGTTATGGCGACCAGAATTTTTTTATTAACTCAACAGTGTTAAGCACAAAAAAGCCACAATTATTATTCTCTTAGGTCCCACTGTTTTGAATGTTACAACTAACAAAAAATAATTTTTAACGTTGCCACAAAAATGCTGCTTACGATAACATTATTTGTATTACGATAACATTATTTTCTGAGTTAGCGCTATAAGAACTGATTACTGTTACCGTAACAGGAAAATTTTTGTAGCGTAAAACGGAATTCAGTGTGGAGCTGAAAGTAATGCCCCATACAAGTGTGCCCTGATAGCACATCTGCCGATAAATTTCATGTTAACGCCTGCGCACTCACGCGTTTGCATAAACTTTGATGAAAATTTAATAGCGCCTGTGTTCGCGTTTACACGAAATTTGATCGAATTATACTCGAATTTGTAGTCATTAAAAGTATTTGTTACTAGGGTTTGATTTATTTTTATCTTAATTAAAGTTGTTTTCATAACGTGTTTTATCAAATAAACATAATATAATTACAGTTTAATTCAATACTTCGTTATTATGTAGAAACTTTGAGTTTATGCATACATTTGGATATTTTTTCCGAAAATTAGCGATGAACATCGAACATTAAACGTTTTAATATACATAATTTGTAATGCTGGATAACTTTAGTTTCGATAATTTTTCATATTGTTAAAAATTAATTTGTGAATAAATGGAAAAAGAAAAAATTGTCTTGGCGTTTACACAAATTTTACACGTAATCGCGGACACAGGTGCGCGTCAATTTTGTGACAGCGGTGTTTTCAGGGTGACTTTGTTGACATTACAAAGCAAATTTTTCTTAGTGTGGCGAAACGGTGCCAAGCGTTCCGACAGGGTGTCGAATAGCTCGGATTATTTCTTTCACTTTTCCCACGAAAATTATAGAAATGACAAGACTCTTTAGAATCTATATTTTGTTGATATTGCAGTTTGCTCAAAATGGATACAAGTAAGTCCTGGTTTCTGGAGAATTTCACAATTCGGAGTCATTAATTTGGAAAAGATAAAGAGCGATGAATGGCCGGACTTGATGCCGAACAGGAAACTCAATTTCGTGGAATTTCGCGAAATCATACTCAGTTGTGGTCCTACTTTTCAAAAGTTCATCATCTGGCTGAGCGATTATCCAATGGAAATGGCATATTCTTTCGATGGCACGGCGTTTCGTACAGATGGGGAATTCAGTTACGAAGCTACATTAGACATTCTCGTTAAAGCCTGTTGCGATTTGAAAAAACTGGAAATACATACACATGGAGGTCATCCATTTCTATCAGAGGAATTCCATGCATTGTTTCTTGCTAATGAAAAACTCGCTGAAGTACACTTGGATGCCGGTTATAATAGCGATTTGTATAATATCGTAAGATTAAATTATGTTCCTGGTCCTGCAAGAATATTTCATTTGAATTGTAGAGTTCTTGATTTCATGGGAGTTTATAAAAATGCCGAATTCATCTGTGAAGTAAGTTTATCTCGCAATATTACTAAATATACCTCCACTGACACCTGATTTTTTGAATGCAATGAATTTACGAAATTATATAAACAAATTTTTTTCAATTCCAGTTACTAGAATCTCGTAAAGTCAATTTGAAACAACTGACATTTCATTTTTCGGATTCGGTACATGATACACGATTGCTACAAGTTGTAGCGGACTATGCAAAAGAGTTACAAGTTCTCAAGATATTGTCTAATATGCCAGTACACAATCTGAACTTGGAAAAACTGTCAGCTTTGAAAGACTTGGAAGAACTTAAGATTCGTTTCAGGTATACGAAGATGACGAATGAAGCAATTTCCGCCATAGCTGATGGTTGCAAAAAACTCAAGAAACTTGAAGTGGATGGTAACATCTTCCGAACCAAAAATTCCGATATCTCAATCAGTTAATGATTTTCCATACTTTTCACATATGACTTTTGTTACTTTTTAGGCGCAGAAATCGATGATACAGGTATTAATACACTAATAACATCATTACCGGAGTTGGTATCAGTTTCATTAAAAAACCTTTATATAACTTCAATTCTTCAAACTAATGCACAGTTTCGAAGTAATTTACAAAGGCTGGAAATAAATTGTTGTCAAAGAATTCCGGCTGAGGAATTGGAGAAAATCTCAGTGTTCACAAATTTAGATGAACTTCGTATTGAGGAGTCGAATTCCTCAAACGGGTACATAATAACAAACGAAGTTCTGACGGCAATAACCGTTGGCTGTAGGAAACTGAGAAAAGTCATTTTGTACGGTAAATGTTTTTTTCATTACAAGGTTTTATGAATATAGTAGTTGAATCATCTGTAATCTACATTGCGTAATTTTTGCTTTCAGGTTGCCGAAAAATTACGAACGAGGGTATAAATACGATTATGACTACCCTACCAAATTTGGAATTAGTTGTATTAGAATGACATGTTGTTGCCTTTCCATGCAACCAATAAAGCTGGATTATACACGGAGAGATTTTTATTTTTAAAATTACAATGTTAACATAGTAGCGGTGGACCAGATTGCTATTATCGAAATAATTACTAAGGTCATGCGGATATATAACTTTTGGAAAGTTGATATTTACGATGGCACATAGTAAATTTGAAAATGCTGATATTGAAAAATTATCATCTACGTTTTTCGATATCAGATGAGGTAAAAAATACTCGCGTTCGCATGACATTATACCAGGAAACATTGTGAAATTTAATTGTGTTTTTCCAAGAATATAATTCGAAAAAGTAATGAATTTTATTTTACAATGTAACATCGTGAATTTTTACGTGTTTCTTCGTAACAAATACGCACACCTTGTATGGCTGGAAATTTTGAAAAGACACCAATCGTATATTGCCTTTCCAAACACCGCAAAATCAAATGCCACCATCGTAAAATTTGTTGCGCAGAGATATAGTCGTGTTTTAGTAAGTATAGTGCGCATTTCTGGGTAGTGCGTGCGCATCGCATGTGAGTGTAGTGTAACTATGTGAGAATTCTGACTGCGTGGTTTTCTGCAACGGATTTGTAATAGTTCAACAACGTAGTTATAAAAGATGAGTTTGAATGATTTAGAGAATAATTTGTTCTTAATTTAATAAGTAACATCTAGCGCGTTAATGCGAACGTTTCATTTCTAAACTTGAAAATAGAGGTAAATTTTTCGATTAGTAACAAAAAGTAAGAATATTTTTTCGAGGAAGAATTTTATGAAGGTTGAGTAAAGTAACATGAAAAATGAAAAATGTAGTGGAATATTTTCAAGATATTTGATTAAAGTTCTGTTATCTAAAATGTATTTCATACTTAATGTCTTTTTGGAAAAACTCGAGGAATGAGGAATTTGATAATTTTAACTCTTTTAATATTTGTTTTTAATGATAGATTTTAAAATAGAAAGTTTAAACTGAGTTTTAATTTCCCTATGACTAATATTAACTTCTACCATGTGACATTGTGGAAATTGCGACGATGCCATATAGTAAAATTTCTTCTGGAACGTTCATCGTTTCGATGTGTGACCATAGTAAAAATTGAAACGGTCTCAGCCTCGCGTTTTACAATGTTCCAATGCATTTTTCGATACTTTACGTACGGATTTTCGCTGTTTTGAATAATCACGATGCACCATTGTAAAATTAAATTAAATGTCAATCTGGTCCACCGCTACAATGATGCATCGTAAAAATTCATAATGTTTCATTTCGAAAATGAAAATAAAAATCTCTCCGTGTACATACATTCATGAGGACGCAAAAATCAATTTCTCGAACTCGTCTGCGATCCTAAGTCTTCCTCCAACGAGTGACAAAGTTGTTTGTACTTTATGTTGATATAATCGCAGCTTTCCATCAAAAAACAAGACAAAATACCGCAAACTATAGTCTACAATAACTCGTTCGTTCGCCTGAGGTTACGGTCGATTTGGACGAACTCCCCAAGTTCCACCCTTGATACAGGAGCAGGGACGGAAAGAAGCGCGCGCGCGTTTTCATCTCTCGAGCCCTATCAATACTCTCCTCGCGTGGCGAGCAGTACAGAATCAAGACGGTGCGTGGCGACTTAAAAAAACCCTATAGAACCGGAAGTTCCATGACTCCCGGGGTGCGTTTGGTGTCGGAGCCGAGGAGAAAAGCTCGTGCCGTCACTCACCACATTGGATACGTGACGCCAGGCTTCGAGGTTCGTGCACATGATACCCCAGTGGAGAAGAAGGTACACGAGAAGAACAAGTACGCAAAAGACCAAGAGCGTGACGGCCTTGTAGTGATAGATGAAACCGGCCAGTCGGCGGACGTTCATGACTCCGAGTTTCGGCTCAACTTTCTCAGGTAGCACCTTTTTTCCCCATTGCAACTTGCGGCTTGCGGCTGATCGCGAGATCTCGTCGCTACGACTCTACGAACGGTACTACGTTAGGTATAAGTCAATGCGGCAGAATTTGCGGTACACGCGGTCGCGTCACGACGGCGCGCTCAGGACTGTAACTTTTTAGGGCGCTTAGGTCAAAGGGAACTTCTTTTCACCGATGTCAGAGTTCATACTTTGATTTGAAACGAATTAATAATCGACCATGGATCTAATTTGTACGCAATGGATGAGTCTAGATAATTGATTTGATATAATTTGATTCAATTCATATTTGAATCATTTAAGGAACACTTATCAAATTTAAAATTCGGGAAAATTAACAGAATGACGGTCGAAATACCAAAAAGTTTAAAAATTTTTCGTTGTTTGCATGAATCATGAACGAATCAATTTTCCGATATGTTCTTAGATTCGATTCATCAAAAAACTTTCTTCCTAATCGTGCTGAAAATTTAGTATCAGTTTTCACCATAAAAATGATCACACTTGTTAATTTATGGATTAAGAACTGTCAAATTTATCAATAAAAACTGCAAAAATCAGAAAAAGAGTAGTTTTTACGCGATTTTGATCACTGAAACAATGGAATTCGAATCCAATCGATCGATTTGTAAGCTCGGGTTTTCGCCCTTTTAAAGGCTTTCTGGTGAACAGCATCGATAAAGAGGATCTCCTTGGGGATGACGGATTCGCGATGGTGCTTATTTTCGTTGCTTGATTCTTTTTCCCCGTCGGCAGAGCAGGGAGCGATAAAATGATTATCAAATTTGTAGAACGCACAACGAACCAGCGAGAAGAATTTACACGACGCAAACCACGCACACAAACGTGCACCTGCGTAGCCGCGCGCATCACGACCTTCGACGCCCTTGACGTCGCGGCGCATAAGAGTAGTCTTCATTTTTACGCGAGAAGTCCACGAGATTGTTGGTGCCGGTTACGAAAGCTTACGGCCGACGTTGCGCCGCGATAAACGCACACGCAAAGTTACTTTGACACGGACTATTTTTGTATACTCTCGATTTTTTTGAAAAATGTCAAAGTACAAATTTTAAGTGAGTGCGGGAAGCAGTGAGAGTCGCCGAATTGTGGATATTTAAACGGCGCTCGATTCGCCGGCTTTTTTAAAGGCGATTGACTTCTCGGTGAGTTTGGGGTGGCAAAGGGGTGAATTGACGTCCAATTTCGTTTTGCGTTTTTACCCGTTTTTGCTTTTCACGCTATTTCTCTCTTGGGGCGCAATGACGCAATTGTACTTTCGGATAATTCAATGATGAGGCAAGAACGCTCTTCGGGATGAATTTCTAGACCGGGGACCTCAACCCTCAATCGATCCCAATTATTGTTAATTAATTTTTTTCAACGTTGC
Organism: Zelostemma sp. ZL-2020; assembly: GCA_022816865.1. NCBI lineage: Eukaryota > Metazoa > Arthropoda > Insecta > Hymenoptera > Platygastridae > Zelostemma > Zelostemma sp. ZL-2020. The sequence goes on from JABFQM010000760.1 coordinate 10,971, forward strand.
ACGTTTTATTGCGCTGAAAAATCTTGCCGCAATGCAAATGGCATTAGGTCAATGTTTAGTCTGCAGACAGAACCAACAATAAACCATTTTTGCCACAATTTCTCGCCGCAGCGAGCGGTAAACTATGATTTCCAGTTTGCCCAGACGTTCTAGCGAATGAATACGCTGAAACGCGATATACACTCGTTTTAACACTCGGAGTATCACTTCTCAAAAAAAGCTTCCGACATTCACGTTTCAAAAACGAAACGAATTTGGCAGTGCGATGAATTATGTAACTTGCTTTATCAACAATCCTAAGGAGCTAATTTCGTCCAAATGGGAAAGGATTGACCTTCCCCTCTGCCCCGGAGGCCAATGATTCCACGCTGGTTCGTCGTCCAGGGACGAAAGCTCGTCATATTTTCTCTCGAAATTGCGAGCTCGGTTTCAGCTTAACGATAACGCAATTATCGGGAAAAAAAAGGAAGCTCGAATATGGTCTAATTAGATCGTATGCTCGGTTGAAAGATTATCATCGAAGCTCGGATCGCGCGATTCGTAAAATTAAATGTTGCCGGCTTTATCGGCGGACCATTACGCGTTCTTTTGTCCTCATATCGAATCATGTTCCGCGCGCGTGTTGCTTCTTGCGATACATCGATCGTTTTTTAACAATATTGTAAACGCGATAGCATTGTTGTACCAGCCTTATTGTTGCTGACGATAGCACTATGGGATTTTCCTAAACCAACTTTCCTTTCGATCTATTTCTGGATCCCGAGAGCGTTGCGAGTGCGTGGGCTACGGCGGATTTTAAACCGAAAAATCACGAGAAACCGACTTGTTTTCAGTTGAAAAATCTCATTGAGCAGTTTTTGATAAGGCACAATTCGTTAATTAACCCGCGATGACACGCCGCATTAAAGATGCTCGATGTAAAATGGCAAATAAAAGCGGATTAAGAGTTTTATTTTTAGGACCATCGCATAGAGCAGCAACGTCTTTTATCATCGCGAATCTCGTCAACTGCTCCCCGGGTTAAAAGGCTATTTCGTGTTCAAAGATCGAATATTGAATAATCTCTAATAACGCTATGCATAATCTTTATTTATCGATATTCTTCGATTCGATCTGTTTTCGTTAAAAACCGTATTTTTCGAGCGCGAATTGTTTAACTTTGTTGTTTGTTCGGACGAAGCGCTGTGGAATAGTTTATAAGACTCGCAAAAAACCGTCTCCGGCTTCGAAGCGGAGACAGTTAATATAAAGAGCAATAAGTTCACCAATTTCTCGCCCAATTTAATACAATTATATTCAGTGTACAGCTCCAACAAAAACTCATCGTCCCCGTCAAAAGTAGTATCGTCAAAATCGAAACAGTTTTCCAATTTTCCCGGTAGAAATTCTTTTCGAAGCTTTCAATCTTGGCCTTGAATTCGTCTAGGATCGGAGATTTCGATCTTCCGCGCGTTCTCGGCCAATGGGAAACGAAAATTGCTCCAAATGATTTAAATTGATGACCTGGTGGTCTTTTCAATGGCGTAACGCGGCGGACAGAACGAGAGCTCGCGTAAAAAATAAATTCGAATTCTATAAACTATTTCCAGCGCGACGTTGGCAGACGCCCATGGCGTCCTTTTCTTTTTCACGTGAGGACGTCTAAGATCTCGTCCTCGCGAGTTCTATTTTTGCCGTCGTCGAAAGGTCGATTGGCAGGTTGAACGAGTCGGATTCATGTTTTTTTTTATGATTATTTTTCCTCTTGATCATACAGCCGATTTGTCGACCCTAAACAGTATGATCGGCTTCTTTTACGATGATTTTGAATAAATTTTTGTCTTTCTATAAAGTGGTTACGCGATTGCCAAAAAAAGCTCACGAAACGACACATTGACGTTTTACATTTCCAGTTTGCAAAGTGCAAAATCTCGTCTGACCAGTACCGTCTGGCCGCGGTTTCTCGTCTGGAGTTTCACTCGGTTGCGCGTGCGAAATTTTCTTCGATGGTCTAAAAATAGATCATGCCCTGCGGGAAATACAGCCGAAATCGCTTTTTTGTTCGTTTCAGCGACGTTTGTTGCTTTTTAGGTTGCGAAAGATCGTCGAATCGGCCACGTTTTAGCCGCGTCTTGAACGTTATCTTAGCCGCTTGAACTACTTTTATAATACGCTTTGCAGACGTCAACTATTTGCGTGCTCTCGACGCCGGAGTCATATGATCGGCCGTGTATTTTTGCACTTGTACTTGAACAGCACAAAGCACTTTAAATTGTTGTTTCTACGAGCGAAATTTTTGTTGTATGCCTTAGTTTTTCATTGCTCTTGAATGTAGAATTGAATGTACCTTTGTATCTTCATAATTAAATAGTAATTGAATAGTTTTTGGACTTTCTTATCAATTACTCATACACGTAACGGTTTAGAAGCCGGTTAAAGGTTGTCGTCGTATAATCAAAGTCGTTACACAGCGATAAAAAATATAATGTACTTCCCCGAAATTCTACGATAGAGATAAAAGCATATGCAGGGTATACAACAGCAAAATATTTTAAAACCTCGTGTTGCTCAATTAAATCCTCATCCGCAGTCGGTCAATGGTTTCATCGCTCGTTTGCGACGTCTGCAGCGACATTCTTTCCGGTTTCATGTCGTCTCCTTTTACGCTTGATCGGCCAAGGAAGAACAAAATGGAAAAAAGGGTCGTAAACGGCCATGGAAAACGACGTTATTTAATAAGAGGGGTACTTGAGTATTGGATAACAAAACAATGTTGTTAAATCAACCAAAATTTCTGCAATGATTTGTAGAATCGTTTCGTTCGTTCAATTATTTTCCTCATTAAAACATAGTTTTTCAACATAATGCAGGAATTACACTGGAACTCCCCGTTAGTGCCGTCTGCGTTAGTGCCGATTTCCAGCTGCGAAGCTCGAAAAAAGTTCGAAAAACAGCATGGGATTTCGACCTTCCAGTACCGTATCTGTGGCACCATTCGCCTACGCGTAACTAACATAAACTAGTCAATGGGAAAAAGTGTACTATGGGACGCTGCGCCTCTTTAGATCCATCGCTGCTGCCGTAAAAACGTGCTGAGTTCCAGTGTACTTAAAGAAAATTAGGGTTTGTTCAAGTAAATTGCAAATTTTTGGAGAACAGAATCTAGGAATTCATAAAAAATACCAATTAGATAATATTTTTTCAATTTACATTTTGCTAATCCAATTTCAATAGGAAATTCATACGTTAAATCTCGTTTTTAACTTTAAACGATGAATTCGATAGCTTTTCCAAAGGGACCTCGAATTTCAAATGGAATCCGGGCCAAAACTGTTTCGCCGGAGCTCAGAAGGTTTCGAGAGACAGGGAGTGGCCGCTATCGAAAACGGCGCATCGTAATTCAGCCTTTTCGTAAACGTTTCATATCGCGAGCGCGAAAATAAACGAGACACATTAGCGCGCTTGAGATCCCTCCCGACTCGGAAAACAAACGGCTCGCGAGTGTCGTTTTAGCATCGCGCAAACACAATCGAGCTACGAATTATCTGCTCAGCTCCCCGAGTACTACACGTGCTCGACGCGTGATACGACCGAGTTTAAGTTACGGAATTTCAGAGCCAAAAATGCACGAGAATGAGTGACAGGTTTTTTGTAAAGAAAAAAAAGACAGAAGGAATTTCCTCTCGTTCTTCACAATGAAATCGCCCACGCTACGATGCCTAGACCTACGACAACATGCGGCCGTGTTCGTTTGAGGGAAAAAACAGGTTTACGAATCAAAATAGGTGCCTTAACGAGTTTTGGGGAGGGTAGTGGTGCTGGGAATGCCTGGGAAACGCGTGTCATATAAATCATGCTTAGCTTGGGAGAAAAATTTTTTTACATTCTCCGGACAAGATTACGGGACACGCACGACGAAGATTCTCGACTGTTAAATAAATACGAATATGCAAAAAGCGAAAAAATGGAGGGAAAAGGCGGTTCCGGTTCGTGGATTTATGAAACTTTTGTTCCCGTCGTAGTAATCTGTGAAAGTGCGATGCTCTATAAATAAACATTGTCAAGATTTATTCTCGACGAGCGTTAATACGGCCAAGGGGGTCATTAGTTCGTTTATCCCGGGTACAAAAAGTTATCGATCTCTTTTTCCGCGAGATTTAATCAATAGTGCTTTTCCATTGACGCTCTGCGATTTCTCATTGAATCAAAAAGAATCATTTACATATGTGCATGGTTTGATAATGTTCAATAGAATGATAATGAGCGACGCTCTTCGTGATGATCCTCATTGTCGACGCGTAGATAAGCCTTATCTCGACAAACGACTAAATTTTGAAAAATGCAGGACTATTACCAACTTTCCCAAAGTTAACTTCAAGATAACGAAATTGAACCCATCCATTTTCGTTGATCAATCTTTCCCAGATTTTTTTGAAGAAATATTATTTTTTAAGAAAAATAAATTTGGTTTTGCAATATTTTATATAAGTTAAATGCTCCAGTAATGGCCAGTGTCTTTATTCATTGATAAATCATAATTACTTGACCATTAAAACCATTTCCTGTGTCAATTAGAATTGCAAATTTGTGCTAAAAACATATTTCCATCGAAAACCACAAAAACACCGATTTTGGCTCGGCTTTAAAAAATTGGCCATTACTGGAGCATGTACCTTATGTATGTGAAAGAAAATTTACAATATTTTTTGTTTCAATTAAGCGGGAAATAAGAAGTGTGAGTGCATTTACGATAACTTCAACTTAATGACCACTAATGGGACTGTTTCAAAAAAAATTATTGTAATTAAAATTATTTGCTTGAAATACAATTTTTATCAGTCTACATATTTGTGTTCTTCGAATTGCAATTACCGCAGTTTAAAAATTTTCCTTCGTGTTTTTTTGTTGGATTTACTATTTAAAACATTTTTTTATTGTTTGACATTAATTATAACAATTGCTTAACGAATGTAAACTGCGGGGAATTCATTTTTCCAATTTATTTGCCAGTGTTTTTTAGATTTCGATAGCTGAAAATTATCATAAACGGTAAAATGTCTACTTATTCAGTAACTTTGAATGATTTATGATCAAATATATGAAAGTACCATTAGTTTTCGACAAAAATGTATCTCATGTTAGTGATTACAGCAAAAATGTTGATACCATCAAAAAATTCGATCAATGTCAACTTTAAAAAATGTATCGCCGTACCCAAATATCAAGTGTGAATGATATTAGGACGCTGAAAAGAAATTAAAATGAGGAAAACTACCTCAAATTTCTAGTCTCGAGCATAGGAAACGCTTATTCGATTTAGAAAGTGGATTACTTTTGAAACTCCAGATTCTAAGAAGTTTATATTTAGAATTGAAGGCCCGAAGTTCAGCTAAGCCGGCTGAGCGCTTGAACGGCTCCGAACTATGACCCTTTATCGTTTTTGGGAAGAGAAAACTGAAAATGACCGTAGTTGAATGAAAAAAAAAACTGCGTTGTATACAAGTGTATGGAGCACCTTTTTTCCCAATAAAATTTTTTTGCAGGTCTTTTTGTTCGTGAGAAAAAAATGTAAAATCCCAACAAATTTTTAATTCTAAATCAATGTTTCTGAAAATATAAATCGCGACAACTCGGTAAATTATAGGTGAAATGCTTTGAAATTTTGATCACTTAAAATTCATACCCTAGCGATGCTAGCTAGTAGGTTACTTATTCGAAAAAAAAAAGATAAAAAAGTCATTTTTAATTGCAAATCAATGCGCACAAAATTCATGTTTCGCAAGATATAAATTGAAATGTCAGCGAGGAAAGTTTAGCGACGTAAAACTTTCAGCGGCAAAGTTGTTCCTTAGAGTTTGAAGAATATTTTTACGAAATTTCTTGTTGAAATAATGAAAAGTGAAGGAACTGTGGAATTTTATATAAAAGCGTGATTGTTGGACTTTCAATTTTTCACATTCTAAAACTAGAAATCAATTGAAAAATGATCGTTTTGCAAGAGGAAGTGTTGCCTAATAGAGACATAAAAAACAACTCAATCAACTAAATGCCAATAAAACATTTTTTAAACGATTTTTTAATGTTTCATATTATCAAAAAAATAAAACAAATTTTTGCAATAAAATGGCTATTCTTAGCAATGATTTAATTTTTCCAATAAAATCTCAGTAGGCAACAAAAAGAGACTGGATAAAAAACATCGGCAAAAAAACGAAACAAATTCCGGAATCTTGAATTTATATAATCTTTAATTTATCAAGAAACAGCAGATTCCAGTCGCTGGAATCGCATATTTTCGAAGCCTGAAACGCGACTGATTAAAAGAAAAATCGATTCTTCGACTACATACGCATCGGTCTTATCTGGCCCTGTACTTACGAGCGGTTGCTATGCGATATGGTAGGGGTTTCGAGCCAGTACTAACTCCCCGAGACAGAAGTCAGTGCGTGTTAAACTGCCGGTTACACTGGTTCGTACGAGGTCCCCATGATTTCGAATCGTGACGCGTCAACACGAGATTCCCAGTGCTTCTGAACCCCAAACCAAAGTCTCCCTAATCCTATACTTCCCGCGGGCGAAATACTTCGAGGCCTCGAATTTATTATGACAAATTTATCCACGATCCAGAGAGAGCAGAGAAATCGCCGCGATTTCGAGACCGTTTTTGGCGCATCGTGAAAACGCCGATGGAGAACCGGTTTCTTCGTCGGGAGATCGATTCGCCGGTTCCGTCTCCTCGCGAAAAACAGATCCCGAGTCTGAGCGATGAGAATTGACGAGTTTGGACACGAACGACTGTTTAGGAGCAAAATGACGCAGACAGACAAGGCCTCGGCGGCGTTTGGGTCGCAAACCACTTTGGAGAAAATGAACGGACACGCCACGGTAAATTAACCGATTATTAAGTTGTGAAACGAGAAGAGGGCGAATCTGAAATTTTAAAATTGTGTCGTTGAGTTATAAAATTGCATCGTTAACGAATTGGAGGTCTCGAGGATACGAAGGCCGGCTTGCAGTGGCGCTCGTTGACCGCCTTGACACCGAAACCGAGCAGTGGCTGTCGTACTTATCAAATCATTGTCGTGCTATTATCGCGATACATACATCGTTAATTAAACCGAAAATTAAAATTTCTCCACGCGATAAAGGCGCTTTCTTTTTCAGCGAATAGAAATGTTATCGTTCACTGCACTCATTGAAAATATTAATTTAGTATCGATAGTTTTTCCGAATTTTTAACGAAGAAACTTTGGGATCTTTTCTTTTTTCGAGATAATCGGTCATTCAAGAATTCGTATCGTGAATAATCGGTCATCGACAAAAGCTTCCTGTGTCGGAGGGAGAAAATTCCCGTCATCCCCCTGCGATAAAGTCCCGCAATCGTGAATAGTTGATTTAACTCGACAGATTTACTGTCAAAGAGCAAACGCGCTTCATCCTCTGCGAATTGCATCTAGGTTTTATTAATAAAGCTTTTACAATGCAAAGCTCTACGAAGGGAAGAGGAGAAATGAGCGCCGATAACCCGGCGTTTTATTTGACAGCTTCAGGATTATCAATAATTTCGCCCGATGACGTAGGGAATTATATCACGATAAGGCTCTACGCGCTCTATTTTTGTCGACGATAGACTTTTTATCACGGAATACGCCGCCTATTTTAAATATACTTTTTTTTCGTCCATGTATATCGCCGCGTCGACCATTGATGCATGATTTCCTGCTCAATTTCCATAGCAATTAGCATCGAATTTGCATCGGGATGATTTTTTCCAATTGCAAGGTAACATTTCATTCACGCACGTTAAGAGCCCGATTGCGGGGGCGCAGCCGGGTCTGGCATAAGCGGAGCCCATTAATGGAGCCTATATTTAGACTGAATAGAAATCATGAAAGTTCACCCGACAGTTCGAGTCTTCTTATCACTGGAAACTTCTTTTAACCCGTGTTTAAAACGAAATATGAAGGCCTCAACAAAACGATTCAATTTAGATACCAATAATAGTAAGTACTTCGATAACAATCTGAAAAGTTTTACGTCACAGTTGACAGGAATTTTCCCGTGGGAAAAATTTTAATTTAAGTAGTGAGCAGTTATCGAATTTCTGGATAGTTTTTGTTTCGAAAATCTTCGCAGTCGAATTTTTCAGTCCAAACCCAACCCAACCCGACTTGAAATATTCGGAAATTTCCAGGACAAAACAACTAAAAAAACTCGCAGTCTTTCTGGGGGGAGAGGGAAGCGAGAATGCAAGCAAAACAAAAATAATTATTTAAATTGCTTCATGAGCAATCTAGTAAAAATTAAAGGCCTCGCGAAACCCGAGGTTATCGCGCACATCTTCAACAATTAGCGCTACGTTATTAATGAATCTCGATTCCAAAGAGTCAAAGTAACGCGTCGAGGTTATCTCGCTAATTGAATGGATTTTCCGCTCAGGAAAAGGTCCTTCGCGTCCTTAAGCGACCTTGCTCAATTACACAATTCGTTTGGCTGGAATTAACAAGCCGTGTTGGTGAACTTGACTTTGCTTCGTTCGAAACACTCTTCTCAAACAAAAACGCATGTGATAATTAAATAATTGCATAACGCTTATTCGAGACTGGAATTTTTGGGGAACAAAAATGTCGATATTCTTGGGGACTTTGTAAATGCGAAGTGCGAGTTTCTGAACTAATTTCGGCGCTATCAGAGCTCGTATCCGTGTCTATCGAAAGTCTAGGCTGCACTCGTCGTTACATCATTCAAGGCTGTTGGCCTTTCACGCGTCGCGTGACAAACGCGTGTTTACCCAGCACGAAACGTGGCCCAATCACATGATCGCCGAGTGACTATCAGTGCCTCTCAAATTCACCGGGATTCCTCATTTCTTTCGAAGTTCCAAGTTTTTTGTCTCGATCTCGAGCGGCTTCTTCTCGTGTTTACCAAGAATTTCGCTGATTATTTTGAGGTAGATAAGATCGTGGATTGTTATTGGATAATTCACTTGTTCAGACTGCGTGACAGTAACGTGATCGGGACAAAAATGCTGCCTGATTTAAAATAATGTTGACTTTTTGAACGATTCAACATACCCAAATGTCGAAGAAGATTGTTTGCATTTCTGGGGTTGTTAAAATGAAAAGGAAAGTTCTATTTTATGTGTATGAACTATGAGACCATGAAAAAATGTATGTACGATTTGCAAAAAAGATAATTTTTGGGTTATGAAGAGAGTGAGGGATTTACGAGTTGAGAAAGTTGGGTGACGGATTTATGATAGTGGCATAAAGAAGAGAGAACATGTTTTGAGGCCATATAAGTATATTAGATTTAAACTAAAGTTTTTCTTAATCAAAGATAACAGGAGATTTTACTGTTTGAAACACAGAGGGTCGAGTAGATTACATGGATACTGCACTCTTTTAAATAAATAAAATGAGATAATGCAAACGATTGAAGAAATACATTCTCAAATAAAAAAACGAATCAACGAGTTGATAAACGAGTACAAAATGGATGAATAAATGAAAAAAATCAATTTTAATTTCTTAAAAACCATTAAAATTCTATTAAAAGTTGCAAGGGATCTGATTCAACATCGATTCTAATTCGAAGAAAATTCAAATTTAATTTAATTTAAATCATAAGTTTCAATACAACCTACCTAAATAAATAGAAGTTTCATAAAAATAATACTTCGATTATGATTTTTTATTTGATATAAAAATATAAACAAAAATGCAATAGAAAATAGATGGAAAAACTAATAATAAGTATTTTCAATGACACCTTAATAAAAGTGTTCAAAACATTATATTTAGACTATAATTTGATGAGTATTTGATTAAAGTTTGATTAAAATCGAATTTAAATCCGTCATTCATGATAATTCCATCAGTATTTAAACGAAATTCCATTGGAAACGTTTTTCATTTTTACACCGATTTATGTGAAAATAAATTCAAACCTTCATATCCATTGATATTCCTTTTATTTTTGTCTTTCCTTCTTATTTTTACTTTCATTGCAACGTTGCGCAAAAAAACGAATGGCGAATGAAAGATTGACTTTTACTTTCGAAGTTCGAGCGATACTCTTATCTCGCATTAGCAAAAAATTATAGCGTTTGATTTTTGCTTGTCGCCTCGATGATAATTACCGTACAATAATAATAACTGCAACGAAAAAGCTTTCTCGTGGTAACTTTTGAGAAGCGCGCTTCGACATTCTATTTCGATAAAGCAAACAAAAATAGTTATTAGCGAGAGCTAAGCAAAATATTAAGGCGACGACGAGTCAATGCTACGTCAGTTGCCTCGAAAATAAATCACGATTTCCCGCTCGCGAAACCAAAATTCATTTATTTATTTATCTTCAGTTTTATTTATTTAGCTTTTTTTATCTCGTCTGCTCGGTTATCATTGTTATCGACTGCGATTACAAAATTTACATATTGCGGCATTGAAACGTAGATCTAGCATCAACAACAAACGTGCAAATCGCATCAAGACAACTTCTTCATTGAAAACCGAAAAAAAACTCTGCTTGTGCAACGATTCACATGCAATGTCAGGAAACTTGTCATTTATCCTTTATCAAAAACAAACATGTCATGCTACGTGATTTTTTCCCTGCGAAAACATATTGCACTTGGAATAAGCAGCTTTCGATCTAGGACATTCAATGTGTGTCTGTGGATCAGTGCCAGCGATGATTACACAAATTTTACGAACTCGCGTTTTAGTAAACAATGAGAGAAAACTCTATTCTCTGCTCGAGCGGCAATTACTTGATCAGGGACTAAAATACCTGCCGCAAATAGAATCTGGATCAATGACATCTTAAGCTCCTTACGTGATTATAAAAATCTCGTTTAATTGCAACGACAGTTGACCGTAATCATTTTACATATCTTCGAGAATCTGTACTCGACCCATTTGAGAGCGCCAAATGAATTATTCAATAGCATCCACTTTCCCCGTGTTTCGTATTCAAAATTCAAATCTCGTAGAATTAGAAAAATGTCGAGTCCCAAATCGAAGAAAGTCCCGTTGGATCGATTAACTTGGGACACATCAAACTTTTTTTAAGGTAATTACAGTGACCGGATTGCGCGTTTGTAAATTCAACGATCGATACAAAATTCACTATTTTTCTTCTACGATTTACTGAACACCCTCAGTTATTTCAACTCAAAAGTGCCTTCCCTTTTCTCTTCGAAATCAACTAACATTTTCGCATTTTCAGGCCGATACCGGAAGCCAAAGCTCCGTGGATTCGTCGCCGAGCTCAATATCGCCGCCAGGAGGCCGGCCGGAGTCGAGTTCGGAGTCCATTCTCGAGATGGGCAGCACGGATTCGGCCGGCAACGCAAACGGCTCGTCCTGCGGCCTGGTGAGCTCTCTCTTCCCCAGCAGTTGTCGCGGCCGCACGGAGGCCTTCGCCCGACACCTGCACCGTCGCCTCACCTCCCTCGGAAGCGACAACTCGGTCCAATCCGAATCGGAACTCTCCAAAGCCACAGAAACATCCTGGTTGCATCAAAACTCCGTGATCCGGACAACTCCTCCGACATCTTCCACGAATCTCTACCATGACGAGCACGCGCCGCAACTGGCGCGCAACCAGGACACGGATCTTTACTTCGACTTTAGTCTAGATCTGGACGACAATGGCCCGGAATCCCCGGCGGAAGAGGCGTCGCTGGCCGAAATTTCCGACCTTCTGGTGAACTCGCACTCGAAGCGAAAGAGCCTCAAAGAAAGCCCGAGTCAGGACGACTGCATATTCGCGCCCCCGATCCTAGGGACCACTCCGGAGAGCGACGAGTCGGAAATTTATTTCGACCCTTTGTCCTCGGACTCGGAGAAGAAAGGAGAAGTGTATTTCGACCCGGTCGTGACTTACGACAGCGAATCTTCCGCGCCCATGACGAACGGCGTCAACGGGTACCCGCCTTATTGCGAAAACAACATTTTTCATGACAGAACGGAAAACGGGGAATCCTCGGAGTCGGAGTGCTCGAGGACCAGGAGCTTGGATTCAACGTCGCCCAGCCACGAGTCGCTCTGGAGCACCTTCGACGAGAGCACGGTGTCGCAGGACGAAACTATCCCGAAACCCGACGTTTGCGAGGCGGAAACTAGACTGAACGAATCCCCTGGGGACTCGGAACTTCCTGAAAACGTCGTCGGCGGGGTTGAGAATGCGGAGGAAAACGGCGACGTGGACGAGGTAGATTTCGCGATGGAAATCGTCCAAAAGCCAGAAATACTCAATGGTCTGAGCGAGGATTCTTGTCCTTTGGAAGAAGCAGACACCGACACGGACAACTCGATGTACAGCAGCTCGATAAACATTCCCGGGGCCCTGGAATGTGCTCTAAAGTCAGAACCTGAGGCCGAGAAATCCGAGAAAACCGAAGAGTTGATGAAGAACGAGGTCCAGATCCAGATCGAACAAGACGGCTTGATAAACGGGGCGAGCGAGGACAAAATCACGCTACTCCTCGAGAAGCTGGGCCACAATTGCACGGATAGAACTGAGGAAATTGTCAGGAACAAATTGAACGTAGAAGAACAAGGGAACGACTCCAAGGAAGAGGAAGAGGAAGAACAGAGGCCCCCGAGGGTCCGAAGATGCTCCTCTTTGAAGACCGGGAAAACCCCACCGGGTACTCCCGGGCGGAAAAAGATCGTCAGATTCGCCGACGTTCTCGGCCTGGACCTCGCCGATGTCCGGACGTTCCTGGACGAGATCCCAAAGATTCCGAACTCCGCGTACTCGGACCTGATTTACGACGACGTTTTCCACAAGGATTCGAGCCCGACGATTCACGGTGTCCAGTCTTGGAGCGCGCGTTATATGGACCATCGTCTTCCGAACTGTCCGGTTTCCACTCAAAAAGTCGATCGTTCCCTGGTCCCACTGTTTCAGCAACCGGGCGGCCTCTCCTCGTTCCTGGACATCGTTCGCGAGCGGTTCGTCTGCCTGGAGAACGCCGTGGTTCAGGACCCCGTGAATCTATGCATCCAGGGCACCGTTCGCGTCCTCAATCTCGACTTCCATAAATCCGTGCACGTACGGTACACGACAAACTCCTGGCGCAGCTACACGGAGCTCCAAGCGATGTACGTGCCGAACTCCTGCGACGGCTTCAGTGACAGATTCACCTTCGTCATTTACTGTCCCCAACTGCACGTTGGTCAGAGGCTCGAGTTCGCCGTGCGCTTCCACTGCAAGGGCATGCAACACTGGGACAACAACAGCGGTGCTAATTATTGTTTCCAGAGCTTGCCCACCAGATCCGCCTCCGGGTACATACCCATCATTTCGTCCGATAGCGCGCACGACTGGATACCAATGTTTTACTGAGGTTTTATTATTATTATTTTTTTTGGAGAACGGAAAAAGGGAGAGGAAGCTTCGGAATGCGGGTCAGACGGAGCGCGACTTTTTCTACGAAAGATTTTGATAATTGACGAGGTTCGGGCGATTAATTTCTTTTTTGTATCAGCGACTGAAAACGTGACATTTGTTTTTTCCTAATATCTCAAAGCAATATCACGACGAGCCTGAACGAAACTTTACTTAGAATACTGGAAATGCTCCAGTCGTCAACTGCAAGAAATATTGTACATATTAGAGTATAAGCGTTAAGCGAATCACCTAAATAATCGCGAGGCTCGCGCACTCGAACACGAATTCCTGGTCGCACCGAAACGAATTCCCAAGCCGGGGCAGCACGGAAAATGGGAAATGATACAGAGTTCTAGTCAGAGCGTTGATTTTGATGATGGAATTATATTTTAACGAGGCGGGGAGAAATGTTTTTTTTTTTTTCATTTTTATACGCGCCCCTTGTATCGTCGGCTGCCCAAATTCAATAGTCCAAAAGTTCCAAAAAAAATGTCAATAACGCAACAACTCGTGACTTTACTGCAAAAACAACTGTCTTGGAGTTGGTTTTTTCCCGCGTACAATTTTTTTCACGTACACACGGTGCTCGTAAATTCGCGATGTAAAAAGAAAGGGTAAGCCTCGCCTTTGTAATGGAAATCCGACACGTATTAATCGAGCGAGCGAGCGATAGAAAGAGACGACGATATATTTTTTCGGAAAGTTTTCGGATGCATCGATAATGTAACGAGCGTCGAGATTAATACACGATCGAATATTTTTTACGCAATGTACACTATAGATTAACACGGTCGAGAATCGGCGGGAAACGTGGCGAACCTGAGACGCTTTCGGGGTCGAATTATCGCGGGAGAGATGATATATATTTTTTTAAGGAGATATTCTTTGACGAGGACGAGCTTTGCGGAGGTGGCGAAACGTTGGCCTTCGCGCAATTTCTTCTCAGGTCCCCCCGATATTGCGCGCCAGATAATTCGACGCAGATTAAACGCTCTCGTGACACGGAATAGTTGTACATTTTTTCACATCATATATTATATATATATTTATATGTTATTGACGTACTGAAATAAATCATTCAAGGTTGACGATTGGCAAATATTTATGAATAAGATATGTAACGTACGCATCTATATTGTATGTACTCTGAATGATACATTATGGTTCGATAGGCGAGATGGTAAATCTTTGAAAATTAACATTACGTTTCGTGCTCGAAATTGGAATGGAATGTCATCTCTGTCGGTTCGGGAAGGAGAAAAATAATCGAAATGATCCTCCTTCCATTTTCGAGCACTTTTTACGATCGTTTTATATGATTTTAGACTGCATACTGAGCCAAATGTAGAATCGCATTATTTTATCGTCTTTTTAAATAAAAATAGACTCGAGTTATCACTACAATCAAGGCCAGAATTGTACGACGATTTAGTTGTATAATTATTTTATCGGATATTTGATTAGATAATGAGTTTTTTTAAGTATTAATTCAGAAATGTCTATTTATTGTACATAAAAGAAGACGAATTAATTTCTTTAATGAATAAATCGAATATTTTACATTTTTGAAACTTTTTTTATATAAAGTTTTACAATCTCATGTTATAACAAATGGCCATAAAATCCTAAAACGTAATTTGGCTGTGAATGAAGTAGAAAATCTTACCGTGAGCGTGAATGGTGTAAAATTCAAACCAAGTGCAGACACTAGTTGTTTGACTGTTGAGATTTATTAAAGCATAAGAAACTCGTTTTTTTTTAATTTTTCAAACGAACCGCCCGTTAATTGTACACCACGTTATGTATAGAATTTTAAATTTAATTGTCAATGACGAACGACGCGACGAGTGCGATACGAAGAAGAGAGAATCTTTGCACTCGCGTTATTTTACGTTTACTGTACTGCATTCGGAATGCTCCTAATTTTAATGTAACATGCCTACTTTTTATGAAAAATTGTTCATTTATTTTCGATTTCCCATAAAAGAACTCATTTTTAACGAAATAATGGTGAGTATTTTTATTGCATTTGAATTTTCCAGAAATTCGCATGAGAAAACGTACAATATTTTTCACAAGTACTGCACGCGACCCTACATTGATTACCCGAGGCCATAGGTCGCCGGAGAATGGAGATACTTCGTATTTATAAGTGCGATCGACAAATCGGAAGATGCACGAGCGAAACTCTTACACGATAAAAATAAGAGCAACGATTACTTATCGGGTAAAAAAGAAAACAATCGCTGCTACAGCAGCGATAAGACTTTTAAAAATAGTTCCCCAACGCGTCTAAAAAAATATTACAAAATCATCACACAGCTTATTACAAAATTTTATTGGAAAACTATTTCTCGATGCATAATAAATTAACTCTTAAACATGATACGCTATGAAACTGTACAAAATGCGTGTGTGGGCTCCTATAATTACTAATCAGTGATACAATAGTTTGATACACTCGTAGAATTTTTCATCTTTCGACAGCACTTTATATTTAACTTTCGGTGACAATAATTTCGTTTCGTAACTCGAACAAACGATTTGGCGCGTGACGCCGTTGATTTCATGCGTAAAAAAATTTTTTACATTATAAATAAATTCTCCCCGACTCGGTTTTTAGTTTTTATACAAAAAGTAAAATTCGCGATATTTCAAACATCGCCGTCTTTCGGCGTCGTCGGGTTCAACAGAGTCAAAGCCCTGAGCTGCCGATGAAGTCGCTGCCTGCAGAACTGGTAAAATTCAATTTCCCTCGTGAAGTTTGCGCGGACCAGATCCTTGACTTCCTCGCTGACGGGCGGTTTGTAAAAGTTGTGGTTTATTTTCGTGAAAGAGTTGGTTTGGTCTGCAATAAAAATCAGCGTTTTTTAGGTATAGTAATCTACCTCGAAAGTCTGGAATAATTGATTTACCCCAGTAAACGTCCATTGCGCCGTCGAAAAACCGGGGAATGTAGTGCTGCAGAACGGTCAGCGTCGTGTTCGCGTCCTCCAGGATCCCGACGACGGCGTAGTGTCTTTCCACGGCCATTTTTGCCCTTTCCAAAGCTCCCACTGTGTTGAAAGGCCTGAAGAAGAGAAAAAGAGAGAGGGTAGTTTTGAGGGTACAGAATTTGCGTTGACATTCTTACATGCACTTTTCGCTGTGCCCGCAGAAGAAAAGCGTCTGCCGGCGATGATCTCCGATGCCTTCGTGGACTTCTCCCTCCAGGTATTTGCACTCCCGATCCTCCTTCAAAACGCAGGACTCGAAATCCTTTTTCAGCCAAGCAGGATCCGGTAGCGGTAAATCCGGGAAAATTTGCTTCCTCTCCACGTAATACCAGGGCGCTCGGACGTAATAATACCAAGATATCACTCGCTCCACGGGATCTCGAACCAGATTAACGTATATCGGCTCCGGAAAATTGAACCTGGGTAGTTAAGAATCAATATTTACGGTACTGGAAACTGGGAAATGTTCGCATAGAACTGAATCACGCTCAGAGAAAAGATTTTGTTGATTCGAGAGAATTTCGAAATTTATTGAAAGAGTTTCGAATTCATGTTTGGCATGAAAATATGCTGAAAATTTCTAATTCGTTTGAAGAAATTTTGAAGAAATTGCTTTCAGTACAGCCAATAAATTTCGTTATCGTTGAAATCAAAGTTCCCGCAATCGACTCACTCCGTGAAATTCGTGAAGCAAACGTGTTTGACGTAGACCGAAGGCTCCGAATAACCGTTGACCATCCGGGCGAGCTGGAGCTACGAAATAAATCGGGAATCAAAAACGACGCTCGAAAGTACATTAAAGCGTGGGAGAAAGAAGCGATTCTGAAATCGAGACTTTTTACGTAAGTAACGGTGAAACGTTCTTTTTTCAGAAACAGAAATGTTTACCTGCTCGTAAGGAGCGAGTCGAATGGTTTCGACTCTCTGAACTCGGTCCCGGTTAAAAGAGAATCCGTTTCTCATAGACAACTTTCGCAAAAGTTCCATGAAAGTTTGTGAGCCGACTTTGGGCACTCGATTAAAGAACAAGACATCTCGTCCGGCTCTTTTCGTGTTATTCAGAGCATCTAGGTCGAGCAGCTCGATGTCATCATCCTGCAACTTTCAAATAATATTTTACAACAAAGACTTCGCTCCGCGTTTGCCCGTTACTTTTTCTCAAAACAGTTTCCATTGTTGCGGCATAACGTTTTTTGATTCGACAATGAAAAGAAAAAAGCGCGATTAAGTTTTATCAAGCCTGACTCGACGTAAAGTTTCCCTAGGCATGATTCTATCGTTGATGGCTGGACGTTTTTGTATTCAAGAATTATTACAATTGCCTTCGCTCTCTTTGTGCCTTGAGCTGACGGGACTCTTTCCCGCAACAATTATTATATTACGACGAGTCAGCGATTTTGTGCGCGAAGTCGTGGCGTTAAATTGGTTTGAAAATTAGCTATGGCGCGAATCGCAGTTTTTGAAAAAACCACTTTTCTTTTTACTAATTCCATGGGGTAAAAAGTGATCATTACACTTGCAATTTTGCTGTCTCACCTTTAGGTGTTTAATTTTTACGTAATTTCAATTATTATTGAATCATCAAAAATAGATAAAACTATCTACGAATTTTAAGGATTTACTGGTTTCAAAGATCATTTCGTCCTTGAATCTTCGAAATTAATATTTCCTATTTCGAGGATCGGAGGTCAAAAGGTCATGGAAACCAGCGAGTCCTTGAAAAACTGTTTAAAGTCGTGAAATAAAAATTACAATCGAAAATTCCGTTGTGCCACGGTGAATTTCCCGCTTGGCTTTGACGTCGTCGCGGCTCTTTAAATTT